>JAPCYS010002007.1:0-29295 GCA_028641055.1 Alopecurus myosuroides | reverse complement strand
ATATTCCATATGATGTCCTTCTCCCGGAAGACATTTTGCAAAATGATAAAAATACCGTTTATCAAAATAGATCATCCTCTGTCGACCAAAAAGACCTATGTGGTTTGGGAATCCATGAATTCGAGGCTACAAGCAGTGTCTTACTTTGTAAATGGTTGTTTAAACTTAGGATAGAGTGTGGCAGGATGTGTTGACAAAAAGGTATAGTGGGACGAAGGCTATTTCTGGGTCCCTTGAATGGTGGACTCTCATATGAGGGATGGTTTAATGAAAGTGAAGCATTCCTTAAATGTTAAGGTTTTGCATATTTACCATTAGAGATAGTTCTCAAGTTTGTTTTTTGGGAGGATACTTTGTTGGAAAATACTCCTCTCTGCTCACAATATACTGGGCTTTATAATACTGTTAGTCACAAATCTGTCCCGGTTAAGGAGGTTTGGGGGCCATATCCTCCAAATATCTTTTTTAGGCATGACTTGGTTGAAAATGGATTGGTTAATTGGAATGAGTTATTGGAGCTCCTTAATGATGTATTACTGGCCACTGGGCACCTTTTTTTGGCATAATTTACTTGTTATTGGCATGTTTTTGATCAAATCAATCTACATGGCGCTAGTCTTGATAGATGCACCAATTATTAAAAATAAATTGAAAGTCTTATTACAGATTATAATGTTTCCATGATATTTAAAAGCGGTGTAATTTTAACAAAGGACAATCTTGCAAAGTGGGATTGGCATGGTTGCAAACAATGTTGGTTTTATCATCATGATGAGACATTCAGACACTTATTTTTCAAATGCAAATTTGATCATGCAACATGGTCTATCATTCATGTGGCATCAAATTTGTACCAAAAGTTGTATGTTGGATATATGTATAAAATTGGCTAAGAGCATATCTACCGGCGCCCTCCAAACGCCCCCTCCCCCCCAAGGCCCAATGGGGGTCCGGACAAAAAAAACGCCGTGCACCCCCCCCCAAAGGTTTCCACCCGCCAAATTTATGTCCGGCAGCCCCAACCCACACGCCAAACTTGTGGGCCTGCCTGGGGGCGACGAAAATCGTCAGGTCGCCCCACCCTATAGGCGTCCCCTACCAGTCATAGAGACAAGCCCACTGATGCAAACGTTGGTAAGAACCAATTGGAAGGTTATGAAGAGTGTGGCAGAAAGTTTTCCCTCAGAAAAGAAACCAAGGTTGAATAAACCAGTAGGAGGACAAGCAATCTCTGAAGGTTGATGCAGCTGAGGTGGCAGAGCGCACTACCGGTTCAGCAACAACATGGAACCTACACAACACAATCAAACCACTTTTCCCCAACATAGCAGTGTGGTTGTCAATCTCACCGGTTTTACTGAACACAAAGAGGTTAAAAGTATGGTGTGGAAAACGGTAGGAAAACAGTATGAAAGCAGTAGCAGCAGTATGAAAGCAGTGTGAAAACAGTAGGTGTTTTATCAGTATGAGAAAAATAGACCGGGGTCCACAGCTCACTAGTGGTGTCTCTCCTGAAAGATAAATAACATGTGTGGTGAACAAATTACAGCTGGGAAATTGACAGAAATGAAGGCTGCACCGTAGTGCATATGCAATACATAAAGATTACTATGTGATTCATGCGGGCATTACAACAAAATACATAGACCGTCATCCAAATGCATCTATGTCTAATAATCCAACCTCCGAATATCATCCGAACAAACGTTGGGTATTAAGTTACTAGCAACAGATTATCGCAGTAAGCAAAGTGTGTAATGTAAACTAGGTAAACACCGTTGTTTTCTCCCTAATGGCAACAACACATCATCCATCCGTCATGTTTCTGTCACTCTAGCATAGATGCAAAGGAGGCATGAACCCACTATCGAGCATAAATACTCCCTCTTGGAATTACTAGCATCTACTTGGCCTGAGCATCTACTAATAACAGAGAGTATGGAAGACCATAAATAACATATGCATGAAGATAACATGATAGATTGATAATCAGAATACATATCATTCAACATTCATCAGATCCCAGCAAACACAACATGTAGCATTACATAAAGATGATCTCGATCATGTGAGCCAGCTCGCGAGATCTAAACACGTGGTACAAAGTGGAGAGAACAACCATCTAGCTACTGCTATGGACCCGTAGTCCAGGGATGAACTATTCAAGCATCACTTCAGAAGAGGGCATGGTGGTGTAGACCCCTTCAGTGATGAATTCCCCTCCCGACAGGGTGCCGGGGAGAGCTCCAGAACCCTCCCGATCTCAGGATGACGATGATGGCGGCCTCGGGTGTTTTTCGGGACGAGGTGGTATATATCTAGGGTTTACGTCTCGGGGGGTATAAATAGGCGAAAGGGCAAAGGCGGTGGAGCCCTCGGGGCCCCACACCACCCCATGGCACGGCCAGGGGTGCACCGCCCTATGGTGTGGGCCCCCTGTGGCCCCCCTCCGGGTCTCTTTGGGAATTATAGGACCTCCGGACTTCAAATTTTCCAATTCCGAGAATATTTCCAAAACGACTTTTCTGAAACTAAAAACAACAGAAAATAGGGAACTGGCTCTGTGGCATCTTGTCAATAGGTTAGTCCGGAAAATCGATAAAAATAACATAAAGTGTATAGCAAACATGTGGGAAACAATAAGAAAACAACATGGAACATCAGAAATTAAGAATGCGTTTATGAAGTATCAACATCACCAAGCTTAGTTCCTACTCGTCCTCGAGTAGGTAAACAATAAAACACATAATTTCTGAGGTGACATGCTACCAACATAAATTTGATCATCAATAATGTAAAACCATAAGTAAGCTGAGATCATAGAACTTCAACACAAGCATGATAAATAGAATTTTAATAATAAAGAATAGCAATCACCTTGCATCATGAGAAGTAACACAAATAAAAGATCATGAATAACAATGCAACAAAAGATATACGTTTGTTTCAGGTATAGAGAAAACATGGCAAAGTGATATTTCGCTAGTCCTTAAGAGTGGAGAAAACATAAATGCCAGGACACCTTCAAAGCTCATGAGGAAGACTAGAACAAATAATTAGAGAACAAGAAATAACACATCATGAATCAATTAATAATGTTTCTGGGACAAATGCACATAAAACTCAGAATGGCAATTATGCTCTCTCAACCGTGCATAAAGTTAGAACATGGAGACTCAACATAAAAGTAAAAGAATGTCCCTTCGCAGAGGGAAGAATGGATGACTCATGTGCTAGAGCTTTTATTTTACTAAACAGACGTATAAAAAGCTTGACACTCCTCCCATCCATCTTACACAAACCATGGCTAACCGAATCCCCGGGTGCCTGCCAACAATCACATACCGTGGAGGCGTGTCTATATTTTAAGAGAGGTGTATGTTTATGTCAACGAATGGTAAACAGAAAATACAGTACGTCACAAGCCAACTAGACTTCACAAGAGCGGCTCCCATAGAAGGACGCGTCTGGGTAGAAGTTCATCCCTCTTTCTCTTTTGTTTACACAATTATGCTTTGACTGATAAATCAGGGGCAAAAATAGTGAATAGAATTTTTTATTATTAATTTGGGGCTGGGCACCCTGCTACCAGCTCTTCTATCATTGGATAAGGGGATGAAGCCACTAGTCCAGGGTGTGAAAGTCCAATCAACAAGTGATACAAAGATTCTCTATTTACGTCCTCATGAGCTAAAACAGGAGCACAAAACATGAGTAAGTTTGAAAGTTTTAAAGGTAACACATAAGCAATTTACTTTGGAGTGGCGGTTAAATACCACATATAGGTAGGTAAGGTGGACACAATGGAATTTTTTTTGTTTTTTGGGAGTTGGGTGCACGAGTAGAGCTCATACTCAGTACAGGTCGAGGCTAGCAAAAGACTTGGAGCGACAAATCAAGAGAGCATAAGAGCCATAATCATGCATAGCGACAAAAATTTCATTAATCAAAGCATAAGTGGTACAAGTTCAAAAAGTAAATGATCATGGATGCTATTAGTGACTGGTTCATAGTCATAAACATGGTGTGAGCATGCTCCAAGTCAACCAAATAAAACATTCAAAGGAGAACACCACAAATTTATGCTTCAATATGACAAGAACAACTCATGATTCTTTCAATGGGACATTAAACACTCTCAGCTATTTGAGGATAATCATGATAATAAATAACTACGAGGCTTTAGAACTAAAATAACATCTAGCATGATATGAAAAAGTCTAGCCACAGTCTATACAAGCTTCTACTTGCATCGTTATAAATTCTACTACAAGCAGCAGTTTCTTTTCCCAACAAGCACCATACAAAAAATGCTTTAACAAAAACTCTCTAAATGCTATAGAAAGAAAACATGAGAGTACTCACAAAATACTACTAAAGCTAAAATCTCTGAATAAGAGATGAAATGAAAACAAGAGCTAAACAGGAAATTTTGCAGCAGCTAGAAGAAAAACTAAGAATACTAGCATAGCAAATATTCAAACGAAAAAGTGGAGTGTGTCTCTCTGCCAAACAAGTAATTCTAGGGTCCAACTATATTATTGAATCAAGGAAAACAAAATAAGAAAAAAAAACAGACGCTCCAAGTAAACTTCATATGATGTGACAGAATAAAAATATAGTTTCACTAGAAGTGACCTGATAGATTGTTGATGAAGAAGGGGATGCCTTGGGCATCCCCAAGCTTAGATGCTTGATTATTCTTAAAATATGCTTGGATGAACCACGGGGGCATCCCCAAGATTTTACCATGCACTCTTCTTGATCACATATATCACCCTCTTCTCTTGACCCTTGAAAACTTCCTTCACACCACACTCAAAGAGTAATTTGCATTAGAGGGTTAGTGCAACAATAAATAAAAATCCATGGGTTCTATATGGCACAAGTGATATTGATAGTTTTACATGTTAGATACATCCAATAACGTTTCGTGAAGTAAAGAAATCCACTTGACATCGCAAAAGAGCAAATGCAAGAAAAATGGCAGTATCTGTCAAAACCAGAACAGTCTGTAAAGAAGAATTTTTTCGAAGCACTTATGTTGCTCAGATAAAAAAAACTTAAAGATCGAAAAAGTTGCAGAATTAGCCGAGGTATAAGCGCAAGAAATTTCAGGTCATTCAGTTTTTTCGATGATTTATACGATTTTTTACGGTGTACAGCAGAAATCTGTTTCCTGCGCAGAAAGCCGAAAACCAAATCCAACTCAAGTTAGAAACCTTGGAACTACTAAAACATGAAAAGAAAGATACAAAGGAGTTTCTACATAAAAACCCTTGACTCAAATAAAACAGAGAAAAACAAAGCAAACATAAAACCATGGGTTATCTCCCAAGAAGTGCTTTTCTTTAACGCCTTTTAGCTAGGCCTAGAAAAGTGGAATAAAGTGTTTTCAAGTGAAGAAGATGCTCACATAAGAATTATGAATTAAGAAAAAGAGAGCATCAAGAATAAAGTATAAAAAAATTAAGTCTAACCCACTTCCTATGCATAGGAATCTTGTAAAAAAATAAATCAAAGAAGCTCAAACTAGAAATGGGAAAGTAGAACAAGAGCAACTTAAAAACTTTCAACAAAAAGAGAGTTGTTTTAGTAACATGAAAATTCCTACAACCATATTTTCCTCTCTCATAATAATTTTTAGTAGCATCATGAACAAACTCAACAACATAATTATCACATAAAGCATGTTTGTCATGGCCTAAAAGCACACAATTCATATCAAGCTCAAAAATAGTGGGATCAAAATTTAAAATCAACTCCTCTTTCTTTCCACTTTTAGCAATAGCAAAACAAGATGATTGATCACTCATAAAAGGTATAGGACACATTATAGCAGCCCTATTTTCAGTAGCATTATAATTTATAACATCAAGTAACATAGGACCATCATCAAGAGCATTATCAGATAATTTTCTAGACAAACTTACTCATCATCATGCAATATCAATAGTTGGAATAAATAGTGAATTATCATAGGATTTATCAAAGTAGCATGGATTATCATAAATAATAGTAGCAATATTATTCTCACATGTTTCATTCATAGTAGTATCAATGTCACAAGTATAATAAGTATCAATTTCATCAAATAATGATTGAGTTAATGAGTTACTATCATTGGAAGGTAGACATGGGTAACTCCATTCTTCCTTCTCTTGATCATCACTCTCCTCCTCTTTTTCATCCAATGAGCTTCTAGATCCAGCAATTTCTTCTTCCATAGGTTCCTACAAGGCATTATTCTCTTCCTTAGGTTGAGAGAATTTATTAAGGTATTCCATTATGTAGTAATTACATTCCTTGTAATTATGAAACCAATATTCAAGTATAGCATAAATCTCGTATTTATAAGGTGCATCATCAATACTTTCAAGTAAATAGGCAATTTCGAATGCACCCTTCCAAGCAATAAATTCTTCAATTTGTTCCAAATCATATAATTCATAATTTCCATTAACATAAGAAGATATGGTAACATTATCATTATACTCACATTGAAAAGGGAGGTGTTTATACCTCCTACAGCAACAAGATTTATCAAATCAATAAGCAACATTATAAGTAGAGCACAAGTTTCTAGCATAGTCATGCAATTTATTAATTTTCTCCCATAAGTGTATCATTTTTGTGACAAGCGGTGTTCCTTATAGTATTTTTGTTGTTCATCCGTGAACCCACCTTGCCAATAAGATCTAGTTGCAGAGACATCAAACATTGATATTAAGCATAATAAAGCAAAAAATAACAACTAAAATAAGAACTAATTTTTGTGTGTTTTTGATAAAGAGAAGCAAACAAGACGAAATAAAATAAACTAAACAAAACAAAAACAAAGTAAAGATATTGGAAGTGAGAGACTCCCCTTGCAGAAATTCTCTTCCTCCCCGGCAACGGCGCCAGAAAACTTCGATGCAAACGTTGGTAAACCCCAAGTGGAAGGTTGTGAATAGTGCAGCGGCAAGTTTTCCCTCAGAAAAGAAACCAAGGTTAAATCGACCAGTAGGAGGACAAGCAATCTTTGAAGGTTGATGCAGCTGAGGTGGCAGGGCGCACTACCGGTTCAGCAGCAACGTGGAACCTGATACGTCTCAAACGTATCTATAATTTTTGATGTTCCATGTCGATATTATGACAATTGCTACATGTTTTCCGTATGTTTTCCTACGTTTTCTTATGTTTTCCGGGACTAACCTATTAACAAGATGCCATAGAGCCAGTTCCCTGTTTTCTGCTGTTTTTAGTTTCAGAAAAGTTGTTCTGGAAATATTCTCGGAATTGGAAAATTCGAAAGCCAGAAGTCCTAAAAGTCATGGAAGCTTCCAGAAGTCCTGAAGAGCTCTAGAGGGTGGCCACAGGGTAGCCACACCATGGGGTGGCGCGGGTCCCCGTGGCCGCGCCACCTAGGGGTGTGGGCCCCCTGGCCACCTCCCAGCATCGCCCTTTCGCCCATATATACTCCCCGAGGCATAAACCCTAGGGGAATCGACCTTTTCTGCAAAATACATCTGTATCTCCGCCGCCGCCACCGACAAGTTTCGGGGGACAAATCTCTGTTCTAGCACCCTGCCGGGACAGGGAAGTGCCCCCGGAAGCCATCTCCTTTGACTCCACCGCCATCTCCATCGTCGTTGCTTTCTCCTATGATGAGGAGGGAGTAGTTCTCCCCCGGGGCTGAGGGCTCTACCGGTAGCTATGTGGTTCATCTCTCTCTCCCATGGTGTGATCTTTATGTGATCATGAGATTTGTAATCTAGTTCATTATGTAGATTGATCTTCATCTGTTATTCTACTCAAGTGGTTTTGTTATCTCCGTAAACACTTTGATCACGGGGTAAAGGCGATAGTGTGTGAACCCGTGTGGTTTAGCATGACATTTATATCTTGTGTTGGAAGGTGAATCTATGAAATTGTGGCGTTTGTTTACTAATTTATGGCGCTCGTAGTGACGTTGGGGTGCCCTAGAGAGGGAATATAGACTTGAGGAGTGTTGTTAAAGCCCCTACGCAATGATTAGTGTTCGTTATTCGACCGGAGAGTGGTTCAGAGTAACATAGTGAAGAAATGATATTTACACATTCAATTATGTGAGCATTGTTGAGAGTGTCCTCTAGTGAAAGTAGGAGCCCTAGGCCTTATTTCCAAGCATTGAAACACCATTTTCCGCCTGTTCTGCTACATGTTTGGTTGCTGCCATTTTTATTTCAGATTGTTATTGTCACTTATTATCATCCATATTACTTGCATTTTACTCTCTCTTCGCCGAACTAGTGCACCTATATACCTAACAAGTATATTGGGTGTGTTGAGGACACAAGAGACTTCTTGTATCTTGATTGCAGGGTTGCTTGAGAGGGATATCTTTGACCTCTACCTCCCTGAGTTCAATAAACCTTGGGTGATACACTTAAGGTAAACTTGCTGCTGTTCTACAAACCTCTGCACTTGGAGGCCCAACACTGTCTACAAGAATAAAAGCGTGTGTAGACATCAAGCTCTTTTCTAGCGCTGTTGCCGGGGAGGTAAGGTAAAAGGCTCTCACATCCTTGGGTGTGAGTGATCGAAGTTATTTCCTTTAGATTCTGGAATTTTATCTTTTTGTTTCTTGTTTTCACTAGTTAGGATTATTTTTACTCGCTTCTTGTTTTTATATTTTACTAGTAGTCTTAATGGAAAACAACAAATAAATGAGAGAGCTTTATAATCTTTATCTTGAGTTAGGACATGAAGTGTTTGAATAGAAAAATAAAAAACCTATGGAACTTTATTTGCATGCTAATAGCAATGTTATTAGTATGAATTCTTTGAACACCATTATTGCTAATGCTATGGAAAAGTCTAAGTTTGGGGAAGCTAGTTTTGATGAATACGATATTTTTAGTCCCCAAAGTTTTGAGGAGGAAATTTTCTTTGATGATACCTTGCCTCCAATATATGATGATTATAATGATTGTGGTATTCTAGTTCCACCTGTTTACAATGATGAATATGATATTTTCAGTCCACCTACTATTGAGGAAAAAATAAATTATGATTACAATATGCCTCCTATATTTAATGATTATGGTGATGAGAATAATAATGATAGCTATTTTGTTGAATTTGGTCCCACTACTATTAATAAGAATGACTATGCTTATGTGGAGAGCATTAATTCTTTATGCATGTGGCTAATGATAAGAATGTTTCTTGTGATAGTTATATTGTTAGTTTTATTCATGATGAAAGAACATAGTTCCTAAATCCTATTTTGAGTGTTTGATTACAACATATAGATGGACTAATGTGTTCGCTAAGTGTACTCCGAAAAGATCTCCCCGTAAACCTCATACAAGTTGCTGCAATAAGGTAGAAAAATCTACGGAAAAAGATGTGGAAGAAAGAAGAAGAAACGAACAAGAAGAAGAAAGAGAGAAGGAATAAGGGGGTGGCCAGCCTCCCTGGCCGGCCTGGCCGGGCTCTAGGCCGGGCTAGTGGCTGCCTGGCCGGCCTCGCCACGCCCCACGCCGGCCCCAGGCCGGGTGCCAGGCCGGGCAGTTCGGGTGGGGGTCCAGCCTCACCTCGCTGCCCCCGCCGGCCCCAGGCCGGGTGCCAGGCCGGGCTGCTCGGGTGGGTGGCCGGCCCCGCCTCGCCCCCACGCCGGTCCCAGGCCGGGCTTCCGGGCTGGGGTGGGCGCCCCCACGTCGGCCTCCCTCTCTCTCCACGCCGGCCCAGGCCGGGGTGGGATTGCGCCCGGCCCTGGCTGCCCCAGGCCGGGGGGGTGCTGTGAGGTGAAAACTGCCCCCCCCCCCAACGGCCGTTTTTCATCCCCGTATAAAAGGACGCCTCCACCTACCTTTTGGCTTTGTCAATGCCACTCACACTTTCTTCCAACACCATTGATTGACCAAGCTCAAGCTCAAGAACAAGATCTCTTCAAATCCCCAACCAAAGCTCGTGATACTTTGGGATTTGAAGGAGACTCCCCCGATCTACAACTCCACCGAGTCGATTAGAAATCCACCCACTCATCCCTTAGGGATCTTGTCATTCTTAGTTCATTGGAGCTAGGAATCTTGTTGCTCTTAGTTCAACGGAGCTCGGAGCCTTGTTGATATCCCCGGTGCTTTTGTGCTCGTGGATCTTGCTTCTCGGAGTCTTGGAGGCTCTTGGGATTTGGTGAGGACCCTCCAATCTTGTGGAGTGTGCCTCATCCTTGTAAAGGTTCTAGTTGTCAACCTCAACGGCAACATAGTGATTCGAGCCTATCCACATCGGTGGAAGGACTCGAAGGAGATACGGTGTGGCATTTGAGGCCTACTCGGTGTTCCACTTTGGTGGCACCGCACCGCTCCAACGGAGATTAGCTTCCATTGGGAAGTGAACTTCGGGATAAATCTCCGCGTCATTATGTTCGGTTATTCCTCAACTTACCTTTACTAGTTACTACTAGCTTAGTCATATACTTACCTTGTGCTAGTTGTACTTGCTCAACATATAGGATTGTTCACCTAGTTGCATAATCTAGATAATCTATATTTGAGCATTACCTTGTTAACTTGAAAAAGAAGTTAAAATTTGTAGTTAACCTATTCACCCCCCTCTAGTTAACCTCTCGATCCTTCAATTGGTATCAGAGCCTCGTCTCTTTATATAGGCTTTACCGCCTAAAAGAGGAGGTAAGGATGGCCGATGATCCCGTCACCATGGATGGGATTCAAAAGCTAATCCAAGCTATGATTGATAGTTCCGAGAAAAAGATGGAGGTACTAATAGAAGAATTGACATCTCCATCTAGACAATCTAGTGAAAAGATTATCTTAGATGAACAAGGAAACCCCATTCCAACTAAAGAAGGTACCGCAACATCTTCACCATTAAATGGTAGTGGTGGAAATTCTTTTGGCTTTGCTTATAACAATGCTCCTAATGTTCAACATCCACATGTTACTCATCTTGGTCCACCTCCTTTGGTGGATCGGCATCGTTTTACTAATTGGAAAGCTTCCATGAAGTCTTACATGTGCAGCTCTTCAATGCAAATATGGAGAATTGTTGAAAAAGGATATGAGCCAAAGGATCCCGCAAATCTAAGCTCAAGTGACATCATAGATGAGCAACTCAACGCTCATGCTTTGCACATGTTGGAGAGGGCAATGGAAAAGGAAGGAGTTGAGCACATACGGTCCTTCACTAGTGCAAAGAAAGCTTATGATGGTCTTGTCGATATGTTTGACGACAATGTCAACCTCCAAAGATCCAAGAAGTCAATCGTTCAAAGAAAAGTTGAACACTTTCACTTGGGTGATGGAGAGAACATACAAGACATGTTTAGAAGACTCAAGGCTCTTGTAAATGACATGAGAGATAGTGGATTCACGGATTGTACGGAGAATTGGGTCAAGGAGATATTTCTACTCACCTTGATGCCATACAATGAAAACATGGTGATGAATGTACAAGCAAGGGCCGACTACTTGGACCTATCCCCCAATGTTGTCTTGGGTCTCTTTATCACTCTAAAGGTCATGAAGCAAACTTCCGATGATGTCATGGCCCATGTAAACGGAGCAAAGAAAGCATCTCTTGCCTTGAAGGCCAAGGTCATTCCCCATGAAGAAAATGACTCAAGTGATGATGGTGGATCCACTCATGAGGTCTCCGAGAAAGAGATGAAGACATCACATGAAGAATGCTTGGCTCTTTCTCAACACAAGTGGTGGAAGAAAGGAGACTTTAGATCCAATTCCACCAAGAATAAAGGGAAGGAATCCTCAAGCACAAAGAAAGCAAGAACTTGCTTCAATTGTGGAGATTCTGAGCACTTCGTTGCCGAGTGCCCCTTCAAGAGTAGACTTGAGAATGGAGGAAGACTCATCAAGAAATCCACTTTCATCCCCAAGTCCAAGAACTTCATCAAGAGAGGCCCTCCTAGGGCATTGATTGCAAAAGAAGTTGAGTACACATCTGGTGGTGAAGAGAGCGATGGTGAAGGCGAACAAGTAGGTATGGCGGCCATGGCTAGGGGCGTCGTACCTCCTAACGTAAGCTCTCTCTTCTACAACCCAAATGACAACAAGGGTCCTTCGAGTCACAAGTGCTTCATGGCCAAGGGTATTCCCCCAAAGGTGACTCCTACACTCAAACTTGGTAACTCCTCTATTCCTTCACTACTAAATTGTGTCGAGGAAGACCCTTTAGCAAACTTTGTGGAAAAACTAGAAGGAGAAACTAAATCTATCTTTGTCTCTCTCATGGATCAATTAAGTGAGGCACATGGCCTCATTGATGAACATGAGGAGAGAATAATGTTACTTGAAAAGTTTGCTCGTGATGATGCTAGTAAAATTGAGGAGCTTGAGAAAGCTCTGGATGAATCACATTGCTTTAGAGAAAGCATAGAAGAAACCTTTGCAATTGACATAGCTAAAGTAAAACTTGATTGTCAACATGCTTTTGCTAAGGTAACGGAATTCATGAGTTTAAATGATGCAACTAACCAAGGTTATAATGAACTCATTAAGGATTTTGATAAGCTTAAAATTGATCATCGTACAATCTCAAATGAGCTCAAAACCTAAAAAGGAGTAAGAGTTGTGAATGAAAACTCTTGTGCTACTAACCCTTTGTGTGTCAAGGCAACTCTCATTGAGGAGAACAATAGGTTGAAGGCACAACTCAACAAAGGTCTTGCCACATGCATCCAAGGCCAAAAGAACCTCAATGATCTTTTGAGTAATTATAAGAGAGTTATTGGCAAAGAAGGCCTTGGTTTTGGTTCGACATCCAAGGTGGCTTACAAGAAGAAGTCAACTCCCTCCACTAACTCTATTGTTTTTGTGAAGGAGGGGAAGTTGGCTAATGAGGAAGATGAGTTTGATACTATTGCTAAAAGTATTGTTCCTATGGACACTACTACTCACAACAACTTTGCGGGAAAGTATAACCCATCTTATGTGCTTCTCAAATCTATTAATGGTCATGTTTATGCAAAGTATGTAGGCACCTCATATGGTGATGATTACAAGCATGCTATTTGGGTTCCCAAGACCCTTGTGACTAACAAAAAAGGACCCATCCAAAAATGGGTACCTAAGACAAGAAGTTGATTCATTGTAGGGTTGTATTTTCGGTGGAACATCATGGATGATTGATAGTGGTTGTTCCGCACACATGACCGGAAGCAAAGAAGTATTAGAAGACTTGAAGCTCCAACTTCTCAAATTTGCTCATGTAACTATTGGCGATCGCTCACAACATAAGGTATTGGGACATGGCAAGGTGGTCATTTCTCCGGATTCATCCATTGAGAAAGTCCTCCTTGCTGAGTCCCTTGGCTATAATCTTCTTTCCGTCTTGCAACTTTGTGGGTGCAATTTTACATGTGTATTTGGGAATCACCATGTGCTTGTCCTTCACACTATTTTTCTTAAAGTAGCCTTTGTCGGATTTGTGGAAAACGGTATGTACATAGTGGATTTCTCGAAAGAAACTACACATATCGCCACATGTCTAATGGCTAAATCCGACGTGGGGTGGCTTTGGCATCGTCGCCTAGGCTACGTCGGTATGAGAAATTTACAAACTCTTGTGAAGGGTGAGCATGTGGTAGGACTAACAAGTGTGAATTTTTCCAAAGATCGTCCTTGTAGCTCTTGTATTGCCGGAAAGATGCATGAGAAGAATCACCCCAAGACATCAATCATCTCTACAACAAGGACCTTTGAGCGCATTCACTTGGATTTATTTGGGCCTCCCACATATGATAGTCTTGGTGGCAAAAAGTATTGTTTGGTAATTGTGGATGATTACACAAGATACACTTGGGTTTTCTATATCAAGAAGAAGAGTGAAACTCAAGAAAGATTCATAACTTGGGCCACCGAAGTGCAACGCCAATATGACACCAAGATCTTGTCCATTAGGAGTGACAATGGGTCCGAGTTCAAGAACTACACCATGGATGAATTCTTGAGTGATGAGGGGATAAGACATCAATATTCCGCCGCATACACCCCTCAACGAAATGGTGTAGCGGAGAGGAAGAATCGCACACTTATTGATATGGCAAGAACTATGATGGCCGAATTCAAATCCCCATATAACTTTTGGGCCGAAGCCATCAACACCGCTTGTCATTTATCTAACCGACTCTTCCTTCGTCCGATGATTGGTATGACTCCATATGAGATCCTAACCGGTAACAAACCCAACCTCAAATATCTTCGAGTTTTTGGGTGCAAATGCCAAGTCTACATAAAGGGAACTAGATTGTCTAAGTTTGATGCTAGAACTTTTGAAGGCATTTTTATTGGTTATGCCACGAACTCCCACACTTATAGAGTCTACAACATATCCACCGGGTGTGTTGAAGAATCTATGAATGTGGAATTTCATGAGGATAATGGCTCCCAAGTGGAGCAAATTTATTGTGATGATGTAGGTGATGAACCGTCCTCCATAGCCATAGGAAGAATGGGTGTAGGTCCACTTATACCCTTTGAGGGACACCTTGTGGAAAATGGGGATGGAACTAGCTCCACGCAAGTGGAGCCCTCTACATCAACCACCAATCAAGTGGTTGACCAAGAGCAAGAAGAAGACCTTCATGTGGATACCTCTCATCAATAAAGTGATCAAGATCCACCCAATGATAATGGTGGAAATGATTTTGGTGCTTCGTCACCAAGAACTCCAATACGAGTGGATAATGGTCTTGATGAAGGAAATGATGAGGATATTCCCCCCAATAAAAATCCCGATGATGCACTTGTTCGTATCATGACTCGTCAAGCATCAAGATTGCAACAAAAGTCACTATACCAAAAGAACATCATTGGTGGCTTGGGGAGAAGTGTCTCCACTCGTGGACAAGTACTCAAGTTTTGTGGTATTCATTCATATGTCTCTCATGTTGAACCCATCAAAGTGTATGATGCTCTTGAAGATGAAGATTGGGTTCAAGCTATGCATGAAGAGCTCCATAATTTTGAGAGAAACAAAGTATGGTCACTAGTGGAAAGACCCAAGGATCATAATATCATTGGAACTAAATGGGTGTTCAAAAATAAGCAAGACTCTCATGGGAAAGTGATTCACAACAAGGCACGATTGGTTGCTCAAGGCTACTCTCAAGTCGAAGGACCTGACTACGGTGAAACTTTCGCTCCCGTAGCTAGGCTTGAATCCATTCGTATATTACTTGCATTTGCCACTAGTCATAACTTCATCTTGCATAAAATGGATGTTAAAAGTGCTTTTCTAAATGGACCTCTAAATGAAATGGTATAAGTTAAACAACCTCCGGGGTTCGAGGATCCCAAGTATCCTAACCATGTCTACTTCCTCCATAAGGCTTTGTATGGCCTCAAACAAGCCCCACGTGCTTGGTATGATCATTTAAAGGAGTTCTTAGTGGATCGTGGTTTCGTACTTGGGGTAATTGATCCCACTCTCTTTACCAAAAGTGTAGATGGACATTTCTTTGTATGCCAAGTATATGTTGATGATATTATATTTGGATCCTCTAACGTGAGTTTTGTAGATCAATTGGCCAAACTAATGACAAGTGAAATTGATATGTCTATGATGGGAGAATTAAAGTTCTTTATAGGTTTTGAGATCAAGCAATATCATGAAGGGACTTTTATTTGTCAAGCCAAATATATTCAAGACATGCTCAAGAAATTTGATATGAACAATGCCAAACCATTACCTTATCCAATGCCAACAACCGCAAATCTTTCTATGGATCATGAAGGTATACCGGTAGACCCCAAGCTTTATCGATCTATCATTGGATCTTTGCTTTACCTTTGTGCATCTAGACCGGACATTATGTTTAGTGTGGGTTTGTGTGCAAGATTTCAATCTAACCCCAAGGAAAGCCATATGATTGCGGTCAAGAGGATTCTTAGGTACTTGGTTGACACTCCCACACATGGGCTTTGGTATCCATCAAACACAACTTTTGATCTTGTGGGATACTCGGATGCGGATTGGGGAGGTGACAAAGTGGATAGAAAATCAACCTCGGGTGCTTGCCAATTCCTTGGTAGGTCCCTTGTGTGTTGGTCTTCCAAGAAGCAAAATTGCATTGCCACCTCCTCCACGGAAGCGGAGTATATTTCCGCCGCAAGTTATTGCTCTCAACTCTTATGGATGAGGCAATGTCTTAAGGATTTTGGAATTAAGATTAAGACAATGCCTCTTTTATGTGAAAATGAGAGTGCTATTAAGATTGGTCACAATCCGGTACTTCATGGCAAGACCAAGCATATTGAGATTCGGTATCATTTTATTCGGGATCATGTGGCCAATGGTGAGATCTCACTTTCTTATGTCAACACTAAAGATCAACTTGCCGACATCCTTACCAAGCCTCTAGATGTGAAGAGATTCAAGGAATTGAGGAGTGAGCTCAACATCATATGTGCAAGCAATTTTAGTTGATTGAAAATCTTGCATACACACCCTTCCTAGACTCTTATTTGGATTCTAGATGCACGCATAGACATAGGGGGAGTGTAGCTCAATCAATGAGCCAACACTACCTTTATAATGCATAAATAAACAAATCATGCCAAATGATCATTTCAAATGACATCATGTGCTTAAATGATGAGTCTCGACAATGCACCCAAGATACATCTTCGCGGTGACATATCGAACATACTCATACATGGTGGCTACGGCCACCGCGAAATATTTGATTGGTTTTATGTCAATGAGACATGTACGATCGAGTGTGCACTCATTTGCATTTCCACTTGTTTTCATATTTCATAGGTATCCAATGTTGCTCATTTCGTTTTTCATCTTCTCTCCATTGGATACAAATGAAAACGTCATATGCATGTCATCATACTCATTTCATTCGTGCACATGGTCAAATAAAATTGCTCTATAAAACATATGAGGTGTTAGAAACAAACTCACGAAAATTTGCTATTAGTAGCTTCACTTTGTCGTTTTGTTTGTTAGAACGTATGTCGTGTAAAATTTTGAATTGGGAGATTTTTTTTTTGTTTGTCTTGGCTTGGTAGTTGTGTAGTTTCATTTTGCTTTGGGAGAATTTTTTTAAAAAAACACACACACACACACACAAACACAACCCAACACGCAAACAGCCGAAAAAAACAAAAACAAAAAAAACACGCGCTCGCCCCTCCCACCTCGGCCTCAGCCACAGCCGAGCCGGCCCCAGGCCGGGCGCCAGGCCGGGGCGTTCGGCCACTAGCCCGGCCTCGCCCTCCGCTGCACGCCGGCCTGGCCGGCCTCACGCGTGCACACGCCCGGGCACGCCGGCCCCAGGCCGGGGTGGGCGCTGCCTCACGCCCTCGCAAACACACACACTACGCGCACGCACGCACGCCCCCACACGAACACAAACCCCCCCATCCCATCTTCTTCATCCCTCCTCCTCCATTAGAGCCCCTTGGTGCTCTCCCCTAACCCCCCTCCCTCTCACCTCCCTAGCCCATCCCTACCGCCCAAAATCACGGATCCGCAAGCCCTCGTCTTTCTCCGCCACCTCCTCCACACGGATTTCTCGTTGGCCCCTTATTGGAGGAGATCGGTCCACTTCATTGTTTAGTGCCTTTGTTTGAAGATGGCTTCGAACTCGGGTAATTTTGTTTGGGCTTTCTCTATGGATTACGTGTATGTGAGTGCTATCTATCGGTGTGCTAGTGCTAGTGTTCATGTGGTAGAATTTTTTTCCATCTATTCATGCTAGGGTTCATGCCGCTCCTATGTCACTAGATTAATTCCTATGCCATGATACGTTTATGTAATTTGCTCCTCATGATCTAGCCGTATGATACTATGATTTTCCTCACTTTGCAACTTATTCTTTCATGTTTGGCCATGGTTCAAATTTTTTTTCCACATTATTGATATGTTTGTCCTAGTGTCGTGCTTCTACATTACTATGTTCATCATGTCATGATGTGTATGCTATGCCCTAATTTTTACATAATAATGGTGTTTATAGTATCATGCCCACTATATACTTTCATGCCTATTTTCACTAAGAGCACCAACACAATCTTATACAAATGCCATGATAATGTGCTCACACCAATAATATTGTGTTCGTTTTCGTTTTTCACCATGGCGCTATCACATATATTCATGGAATAAATTTTTTTCCTTAACACACGACCATGTGCACTCATTATCATTCTCCATATCCATGCATCATATTTTTCAGGTGATTCCAATGCCCCTCGTGAGTCTGATGCTCCCCGCACTCTCCGCACTCGCAAGAAGAGTGCCGCGGATGTTGCTGGTTCTACTCCCTCACGGAGGCATGGTTCGTCTCTCCCGGTCAATCCCAACGAACCCGTGGTTGTGAACTGGGGTGGTCTTAGTGCCGCCGACTTTGAGGAAGCAAGGCTGAAATTTAATCCCTATGATTTTGGTCATCGCACATGCCCTGATCCGCGGTTCTATTGCAAGATGCATCAAGTCATGCATGAATTCATTCTTGGCAAGCTTCAGCATGGATATGTGCATCAATACTACTTTGATGTTGAGTATGCTCGCAACAATTGGCCTGAAGTTATGGAACTCATGGATTACCACAACATCACTCCTCTCATGGATCCTAATCTTGCCCATCCATTTTCCCCAGAGCTGCTCAAGGAGTTTTATTCCACTGTTCACTTCTCATATGGAGGCCCCCAGCGGCTCCCGCGTACGTTGACTTGGATGAGCGTTGACTCCATGTGTGTTGCTACCATGGATGAGTTTGGTGCAGTTCTTGGCATTCCCGAGTATAGGTTTGATCACATGTTCCACTTCCGCATTCATGGTGATCCCAAGAACATTATGAAGGCCAAAGAGGGTATCCGCCATTGCTATCCGGAAGGTACCGGCTCCATGCACATTCCCAAAGTCAAGTTCTTTTCTGAATTTTGGTATATTGTGCACGCTATCCTTCGCAATTCCATCAATGCCAAATTTGGTGAGAAGGGCGAGGTACGCAAGTGGATGATCAACCTTCTATATCACATTGAGTCTCAAATGAGGGCCAAGAAGCAATTGGATGTTCTGGATTTCATGTGGCACGAGATGCAGACTGTGATTCGTGAAAAGAGGGTTCCCATCTATGGCTCTTATATTCAACTTCTTATTGAGACCAAGATCCCAGTTGGTCTCATCAACAACTATGCCAAGGTGACTCCCAAGAAGTCTATTCTTATAATTGAAGTTGAGACTGAGATAGCTGCTGATCCACGCCCTAAGCGCACCCGCACACAGTCCTCCGCTCCTAGTACATCTCAGGGGGTGCGCCGCTCTCCTTCTCCTGCTCCTCCTGAAACTTTCAACCTTAAGAAGATCCTCTAGAAGATGAACTGTTTCTTCATTGATAAGCAGAATCAGGATTATGAGGCATATCGCAAGGGCAAGGCCTCTAGTCGTCGTCAGCGTTCCATCTAGACAGCTCTTAAGATTCCTCTCAGTCCTTCCAGCTCAGAAGAGGTTTCAGAGGATAAGTGGAAGTCTCAGCACACCTATTGGCTTGGAGATGACGCTAGCTCACTCGGCTCTTTCCCGAGGACTACCACTGCCAGCTCCAGTCAGGCTCCTCCCGAGGACTTCATTGAGGAAGATGATGAGATGGGGACGAGTGATCGGACTTGCATTTTTCTCCCTTTTTGGTGTATGATGCCACGGGGGAGAAACACTCACGCATTGCATTGCATTTCATGCATTCATTTGCGTATTATCATTCGCTATTTGCTTTCGTCGTTCTTAGTTGATACTATTTGTGTGGTTTGTTGAACTTTGGTATTATTGTAAGACTATGTCTTTATTTATCTATCGTACTTTCTATCTATATATTATGCGTGTGATATTTGATATGTTGAAGATCATAGCAAGGCTATTATGTTATTTCATCTACTCACTATTTGATGTGTTGAAGCCATGATGAGGGTAGTTTATATCCATCGATAACTATGAGAAGAATGCTATGGTAAGATCATTCTAGTGGTAAATACTATTACTCATCTAGAAGATAACTTTGTGTTCCTACATGTGTATCTCTAATGTTAGAATCATGTTTGGATAATTCTCGCACTTCACATAAGTATATCATAGTTACATCACATACTCCATTATCTTATAAAACATAGTGTGAAGATGAAATTATGTTCGGTGCACTCAACAGAATAATCAAATATATATGTCTATTGTTTTGGGCACACAAATAGGGGGAGTACGAATATATGTTAATTCTCTCACAAATAGCCATGCAAAATTATTTCTTACGCAAATCCGTATGTTGTCATCAAACATCAAAAAGGGGGAGATTGAAAGAACATAGTTCCTAAATCCTATTTTGAGTGTTTGATTACAACATATAGATGGACTAATGTGTTCGCTAAGTGTACTCAGAAAAGATCTCCCCGTAAACCTCATACAAGTTGCTGCAATAAGGTAGAAAAATCTACGGAAAAAGATGTGGAAGAAAGAAGAAGAAACGAAGAAGAAGAAGAAAGAGAGAAGGAAAAAGGGGGGGTGGCCGGCCTCCCTGGCCGGCCTGGCCGGGCTCTAGGCCGGGCTAGTGGCTGCCTGGCCGGCCTCGCCACGCCCCACGCCGGCCCCAGGCCGGGCAGTTCGGGTGGGGGTCCGGCCTCACCTCGCTGCCCCCGCCGGCCCTAGGCCGGGTGCCAGGCCGGGCTGCTCGGGTGGGTGGTCGGCCCCGCCTCGCCCCCACGCCGGCCCCACGCCGGGCTGCCAGGCTGGGGTGGGCGCCCCCACGCCGGCCTCCCTCTCTCTCCACGCCGGCCCAGGCCGGGCACCAGGCCGGGGGGGGGTGCTGTGAGGTGAAAACTGCCCCCCCCCCCAACGGCCGTTTTTCATCCCCGTATAAAAGGACGCCTCCACCTACCTTTTGGCTTTGTCAATGCCACTCACAATTTCTTCCAACACCATTGATTGACCAAGCTCAAGCTCAAGAACAAGATCTCTTCAAATCCCCAACCAAAGCTCGTGATACTTTGGGATTTGAAGGAGACTCCCCCGATCTACAACTCCACCGAGTCGATTAGAAATTCACCCACTCATCCCTTAGGGATCTTGTAATTCTTAGTTCATTGGAGCTAGGAATCTTGTTGCTCTTAGTTCATCGGAGCTCGAAGCCTTGTTGATATCCCCGGTGCTTTTGTGCTCGTGGATCTTGCTTCACGGAGTCTTGGAGGCTCTTGGGATTTGGTGAGGACCCTCCAATCTTGTGGAGTGTGCCTCATCCTTGTAAAGGTTCTAGTTGTCAACCTCAACGGCAACATAGTGATTCGAGTCTATCCACATCGGTGGAAGGACTCGAAGGAGATACGGTGTGGCATTTGAGGCCTACTCGGTGTTCCACTTTGGTGGCACCGCACCGCTCCAACGGAGATTAGCTTCCATTGGGAAGTGAACTTCGGGATAAATCTCCGCGTCATTATGTTCGGTTATTCCTCAACTTACCTTTACTAGTTACTACTAGCTTAGTCATATACTTACCTTGTGCTAGTTGTACTTGCTCAACATATAGGATTGTTCACCTAGTTGCATAATCCAGATAATCTATATTTGAGCATTACCTTGTTAACTTGAAAAAGAAGTTAAAATTTGTAGTTAACCTATTCACCCCCCCTCTAGTTAACCTCTCGATCCTTCACATGATGCTACTGAAAGTTATTATGAGAGAGGGAAACATGGTTTTATGCATCTCAACAATATTAAGTTCCCCCTCTTTATGTTCAAATTTCTAAAGTTCCACTTATTTTGTCTTCCTATGCTAGCCACTTTGTGCTTTGTTGACTTGTTTTCCTACAAGATTCTTTTTCATAGGAAGTGGGTTAGACTTAAATGTGTTTTATATTTGCTTATTGATTCTCTTTTATTGTGCTTCAACTCTTATTCTTATGTGAGCATCTTTTAAAAATCATTGTGCCTAGCTGAAAGGCGTTAAAGAAAAGCGCTACCGGGAGACAACCCGTTTTATTTCGCTGTTTTCAATACGTTTTCTTTGGTGTGCTTTGCACCTGGGTGTTTTATATCTCCTTAGAAACCCTTCTGGATCTTTTCTTTTGTGTTTTTGTTGAGCCAAGTAAAGCCTCTAGTGGAAAGTTGAGACTATATTTCGGATTTCTGTGCAGGAAACAAATTTCTGTTGTCCACTGTTAATTCCGTTAAAAATCACAGAAAATTCAAAATGACCTGAGCTTTTTTGTGCTTAATCCTGATTTATATACGCAACTTTTCTTAGAATACCACTTTTTGATTTGAGCAACAGAAGAGTTTTGAAAAAATCAATATTTACCTGTTGTTCTGTTTTGACAGATTTCTGCCATTTATCGCATTTGCATCTTAATCTCTTTCTTTTGGTGTTCTTTTGAGAAAAAGAGTTTTGAAAGAAGTTGTGCCAGTAGCTAATGTGTTTTTAATTATTATACATGTGTTTAAAATGAACCATGTGAATTTATTATTTCAATTGCACAAACGTTGCTAATGAAGATTGTGAGAATTTTGGTGTGAATGAAGTTTTCAAGGGTCAAGAGAAGAGGATGATATAATGTGAACAACAAGAGTGAAAATCCTAAGCTTGGGGATGACCCGGTGGTAAATCCAAGCAAATTCCAAGAACACTCAAGCGTCTAAGCTTGGGGATGCCCAAGGCATCCCCTTCTTCATCAACAAATTATCAGGTCACTTCTAGTGAAACTATATTTTTATTCGGTCGCATCTTATGTGTTTTACTTGGAGCGTATTTTATTTTTTGCTTTCAGTTTGTTTAGTTTTCTTTGCTGTAGTTTATGGTTGAATCTTATCATACTTGTGTGGGAGAGAGACACGCTCCGTTTTCATTGCTTAGAACACTCTAGTTTTCATTCTTATTGTTCTGTGAGTGTTCACTTTTTGCTAGTACTGCGTTTAGCCTTTGTTTCCATGCATCTCTTATTCAGAGCTGTTAGCTTTTTGTAGTTAGGTGGTTCTCATATATGTGATTGGTTGAGAATATAAATTATTATGTGGTAGTTGGTATAGTGGAAAAATTCGCATGGTATTGTAGATCACTAAACTGCTTCACTTGAATCATTGTTGTTGTTTTGAGATATTAATTTGCTTAATGGATAAACAGGAAGGACTAGTAAGTATAAACTTTTAATGGTTGGTCTAAGAAACTTGAAAATATGCCACACTTAAATTACCAGCTGGTAGAAACAATAATATATGATTGCTACGAGTGATACATTTCCGATCGGCCTTTTGTTACGCGCTACGGTCGGGGTAGCCAACCGTGACTTGTCACTGCCACAGACCCTCTTGGAGTGATTTGCATTGTTCCTTGTAAGATGATTTGCTTGCTGTAATCTTTTAACTTGTGAGTCTATGTTGCAGTTCCCGGCACTTCCACCATCCATATTTGCTAGCCTCTTCGGTACTGTGCATTGCCCTTTCTCGCATTGAGAGTTGGTGCAAACTTCGTCAGTGCATCCTAATCCCGTGGGAGGAATTTGTTCTCCTACACATAAGCCCATATATTCTTCCTCAAAACAGCCACCATACCTATCTATCATGTCATTTTCCATAGCCATTCCGAGATATATTGTTGCACAACATCCACCTCCATTATGTTACTTGATGATGAGCTTCATGGTTATTTATGCGTACTGCTACACTGGCATGAGCATGCAGTTAGAGACATCAGAGATATTCCATTATGAGTTATGAGTACTAAAAGTGTGATGATTCATTGTAATATAGGATGTTGCCCCTACCGGTGAGGATATATATAAAATAAAAAAATAAAAATAAAATGAAAAAGCCCAAAAAAAGGGCCAAAGAGAGAATAAAGAGAGAGGGGGCGCATCACTATCCTTTATATACCACACTTGTGCTTCATGTTTAGCACCAATACTTCAGTTTGGAGAGAGTTTTCATATTATCATTCATTCATAACTATGTGGGGAACTGTACATTATATAACTTGGCTTGTATCTTCCAATGATGAGCCTCCTCAAATGAGCTCTAGGTCTTCGTGAGCAAGCAAGTTGGATGCACCCCCACTAGTTCCATTGGAGAGCTTTCATACACTTATAGATCTATGTGCATCCGTTGTGTGGCAATCACTACTCCTTGCATAGCTTCGGTTGTAAGACTTTCTCTTGTCTAATGACCACTTTCAGCTTTGCGAGCCTTTCTTCCATTGACCTTCCAAACCCCCATAATATTCTCTTAGCCATAACATCCTGGTGCCATGGACCAACGCAGAACACTTGCTTGTTTTTAGTGCGCAAATAGTTTAAGATTCAAGCATTAATTGCATCGTGTGGAAAGCTTGACTTGATCCTAACATGGGTTGTGAAGATAGTTTGACGTGCATGATATTGTTGTTCTTGAAAGCTTAAATCATCTCTAATAAAATTTGCACGGTTGATAGTCTTTTAGTATTGATTCATTAAAAGATTTACTTCTTTCTTCTTTGTTTATGCATTACTTGTTGATATAAAGTAGATCACAACTTTAGTTCATTTGATCCTAGTTTACATGTTCTACTTTAGATATCATGATCAAGATTGTGTGGTAGCATGTCACCTTATTTTTTTTATCGTTTACCTACTCGAGGACGAGTAGGAACTAAGCTTGGGGATGCTTGATACGTCTCAAACGTATCTATAATTTCTGATGTTCCATGTTGATATTATGCCAATTGCTACATGTTTTCCGTATGTTTTCCTACGTTTTCTTATGTTTTCCGGGACTAACCTATTAACAAGATGCCACAGAGCCAGTCCCCTGTATTCTGCTGTTTTTAGTTTCAGAAAAGTTGTTCTGGAAATATTCTCGGAATTGGAAAATTCGAAAGCCAGAAGTCCTAAAAGTCCCGGAAGCTTCCAGAAGTACCGAAGAGCCCCGGAGGGGGACCAAAGGGTGGCCACACCATGGGGTGGCGCGGGTCCCCCTGGCCGCGCCACCTAGGGGTGTGGGCCCCCTGGCCACCTCCCGGCATCTCCCTTTCGCCCATATATACTCCTTGGGGTATAAACCCTAGGGGAATCGACCTTTTCCGCGAAATACATCTGTAGCTCCGCCGCCACCACAGACTAGTTACGAGGGACAGATCTCTGTTCTGGCACCCTGTCGGGACGAGGAAGTGCCCCCAGAAGCCATCTCCTTCGACTCCACCGCCATATCCATCGCCGTTGATGTCTCCTACGATGATGAGGGAGTAGTTCTCCCCCGGGGCTGAGGGCTCTACCGGTAGCTATGTGGTTCATCTCTCTCCCATGGTGTGATCTTTATGTGATCATGAGCTTTGTAATCTAGTTGATTATGTAGATTGATCTTCATCTGTTATGCTACTGAATTGGTTTTGTTATCTCCGTAAACACTTTGATCACGGGGTAAAGGTGATAGTGTGTGCACCGTCTGGTTTAGCATGATATTTATATCTTGTGTTGGAAGGTGAACCTACGAAATTGTCGTGTTTGTTTACTAATTTATGGCGCTCGTAGTGACATTGGGGTGCCCTAGAGAGGGAATATAGACTTGAGGAGTGATGTTAAAGCCCCTACGCAATGATTAGTGTCCGTTATTCGACCGAAGAGTGGTTCGGAGTAGCATAGTGAAGAAATGATATTTACGCATTCAATTATGTGAGCATTTTTGACAGTGTTCTCTAGTGAAAGTAGGATCCCTAGGCCTTATTTCCAAGCATTGAAACACCGTTTTCCGCCTGTTCAACTACATGTTTGCTTGCCGCCATTTTTTTTCCAGATTGTTATTGTCACTTATTATCATCCATATTACTTGCATTTTACTCTCTCATCGCCGAACTAGTGCACCTATATACCTGACAAGTATATTGGGTGTGTTGGGGACACAAGAGACTTCTTGTATCTTGATTGCAGGGTTGCTTGAGAGGGATATCTTTGACCTCTACCTCACTGAGTTCGATAAACCTTGGGTGATCCACTTAAGGGAAACTTGATGTTGTTCTACAAACCTCTACACTTGGAGGCCCAACACTGTCTACAAGAATAGAAGCGTGCGTAGACATCAGAACCTACACAACACAATCAAATCACTTTGCCCCAACGTAGCAGTGAGGTTGTCAATCTCACTGGTTTTGCTGAACACAAAGAGGTTAAACGTATGGTGTGGAAAACAGTATGAAAGCAGTAGCAGCAGTATGAAAGCAGTGTGAAAGCAATAGGTGTTTTATCAGTATGAGGAAAATGGACCGGGGTCTGCAGTTCACTAGTGGTGTCTCTCCGTGAAAGATAAATAACATGTGTGTTGAACAAATTACAGCTGGGCAATTGACAGAAATGAAGGATGCACCGGAGTGCATATGCAAGACATAAAGATTACTATGTGATTCATGCGGGCATTACAACAAAATACATAGACCGTCATCCAACTACATCTATGTCTAATAATCCACCCTCCGAATATCATCCGAACAAACGTTGGGTATTAAGTTGCTAGCAACAGATTATCGCAGTAAGCAAAGTGTGTAATGTAAACAATGTAAACTAGGTAAACACCGTTGTTTTCTCCCTAATGGAAACAACACATCATCCATCCGTCACGTTTCTGTCACTCGCGCACAGATGCAAAGAATGCATGAACCCACTATCGAGCATAAATACTCCATCTTGGAGTTACTAGAATCTACTTGGCCAGAGCATCTACTAATAACGGAGAGCATGGAAGATCATAAATAACATATGCATGAAGATAACATGAAAGATTGATGATCAGAAGACATAGCATTCAACATTCATCAGATCCCAGCAAACACAACATGTAGCATTACATAAAGATGATCTCGATCATGTGAGGCAGCTCACGAGATCTAAACATGCGGTCCAAAGTGGAGAGAACAACCATCTAGCTACTGCTATGGACCCGTAGTCCAGGGATGAACTACTCACGCATCACTTCGGAGGAGGGCATGGTGGTGTAGACCCCTCCGGTGATGCATTCCCCTCCCGGCAGGGTGCCAGGGAGAGCTCGAGAACCCTCCCGATCTCGGGATGACGATGACGGTGGCCTTGGGTGTTATTTGAGACAAAGTGGTATATGTCTAGGGTTTACGTCTCGGGGGGGTATAAATAGGTGAAAGGGCAAAGGCGGTGGAGGTCTGGGGGCCTCAGACCACCCCATGGCGCGGCCAGGGGGCTCCGCCCTATGGTGTGGCCCCCCTCCAGGTCTCTTCGGGACTCCGTGGAACTTTCGGGAATTCTAGGACCTCCGGACTTCAAATTTTCCAATTTCGAGAATATTTCCAGAACAACTTTTCCGAAACTAAAAAAAGCATAAAACATGGAACTGACTCTGTGGCATCTTGTCAATAGGTTAGCCCGGAAAATCGATAAAAATGACATAAAGTGTATAGCAAACATGTGGGAAACAATAATAAAAGAACATGGAACATCAGACATTAAGGATACATTTATGACATATCACCCGCACCGGCCAATAGTCATTTTCCCCCATCCTTCTATTGTTTCCTCTCGCTGATGATTCACACCCGCGCCAACAGCCTTGTCGTAGCCAATTCTACGCAGGAGTCGAGCACATACGACGTTGGCCGATTCACCGCCGCTCGTCGCCGTTCCCCGTCGTTTTCGCGCTCCGCCGCAGTTCATTCAATCGCATCCGCCTCTTCCTCGCTGCCACCCTGCAGGTAAGGTGTTCGGCTGATTTCCATAGGTCGATGAACCGCAGTTAAACTTCTTAAGCTCACGGCTAATGGTTGGCTTTTGTCCAATAGAGTATGGATAGTGACGACGAGATCATGTTTTGTCAAATGATGAGAGAGGCGGCCGCCCTTGCAGACGACAACGAGAATGAAATGGTCATGGCGCCTTGACCTATACCTAAACCAGGCTGATATTGAATAGAGGAGGAGTTCTTGTTACTACTTCTCGCTATCACCAAAAGAAGTTTCGCCTGATTCGGACCTTTTGTGGCGGTTAGAGGCGATGGCCGAGAAGGAAGCCAGGCCAAAGCATGGAGGATCAAGAAAAGAGCGCAGGGCAAACAAGAATCGTCGAAGGGCAACTGGGCACAGACTTTTGTGGGACGACAATTTCTCGCACACGCCGGCAAACCTACCTCATAAATTTTGCCGACGTTTCCGGATGAGCTGAGAAGTCTTTAGGTGAATTTTGCACCTAGCTCGGGATTATGACGACTACTTTGAGCTGAAAAGAGATTGTGTCGGGTTTCTAGGATTTTCATCTCTTAAAAATGCACGGCTACAATACGATGTCTTGCATTCGGAGTCCCTGCAGATTCATTGGATGACTATCTTCGTATGTCTGAGACCACCGTCGTTGCAGCCACATTTCGATTTTACAAGGCAGTATTGCAGTGTTTGGTACCGAGTATCAAAGATCACCCAATGAAGGAGACATGACTCGTTTGTTGGCACAAGGACAAGCAAGAGGATTTCCTGCGATGCTTGGAAGCATCGATTGCATGCATTGTACTTGGAAGAATTGTCCATTTGCTTGGCAAGAGATGTACAAATATGGTCATCACGGAAAGTGCACTACTGTGCTTGAGGTTGGGGCTGATTACGATGTTTAGATTTGGCATTCATTTTTCGGCATGGCCGGTTCTCACAATGACATCAACATGTTGCAACGCTCTCCGGTATTTCAGAGACTAGTTGAAGGACATGCTCCGCGCTGCAACTATTCAATCAACGGCCGTGAGTACGACAAAGGTTACTACCTAGCCGATGACATATATCATAATTGGTCTATATTTGTTAAGACAATCCGTGACCCTATCGGTGAGCCAAATAGAAATTTTGCAAAGAAACATGAGACTGTCCGTAAAGACGTGGAAATGTCATTTGGTGTACTCCAGGCACGCTTTTCTGTTTCCAGGTATCCTTCTCTATCTTGATCGATAGATTAAATGTGCGATGTCATGAACCCTTGTATTATCATGCACAACATGGTCATCGAGAGTGAGCAAGACGTGAGAATGGTGTTTGATGAGCCGTTCAACTTTCAGGGCCCTCTTGCGGATCCACAATCAGGTGTGTCTGCCGAGTTTGATGATTTTCTTAGTGTTTACCAGGATATTCGTGACGAGTTCACCAGCAACTTTAAGCTGATCTTGTGGCACACTTGTGTGTTATGAAAACTAACGAGTAGTTTGATCACTATGATTTGTTTATACGAATTTAAAGAATTTGAAAATTTTAAATTATTGTAATAACGGTTAAACTATTTATTTGTTTGTATAATTATTATTTACTAATTTTACCGAGTGTTTTCATCGAATAGA
>JAPCYS010003956.1:0-29302 GCA_028641055.1 Alopecurus myosuroides | reverse complement strand
GGGTGTGCATCCCGTCCTGCAAGGCTGAGCGAGCAGTCAGACTGAGCGAGGCCCTGCAAAGTCAAGAAGCTGCCGTTGGAATCCACTAGTCCGCATCCTGCAATATGTTACTCGGTACCAGTCAGGCCGTCGCTATGAGCCATATCCATATGGTCTGTCATCAGGTTAGCATAATTAATGGAATGCATTAGTCTGGCCAGGAGGAGTAATTAAGACTGGAAATATATGCATGGATGGGCGTTTGGGCGGATCCACCGCGGAACTCTGATGGCCAGACGGATTACCTTGCGCTTGTGCCATCTGGTACCGGGAGTTTGAGCACCTTGAAGCCGTGGTGGATGGCGATGAACTGGTCATCCGAGCTCTGCATGAAGGGCACGTCTGACGGTGCCGCCGTCGAGCCGGTGGAAAAGCTTGTTGGTGGTGCGAACGGCTGCTCCCACTTGCCCTTGAAGTATATGGCGTTGCCGAGCACGGCGCGGGTGTCCGGCGTGATTGTTCCCGGAGCGAAGACCGAGCTGATGAGGTTTCTCGTGGCCTTTGCGACCCACGCGTTGATCTCTTGCCGTGCCGCCTCGGAGTTGTGGATGAAGTCGACGGCGCTGGCCTCCGCCTTGTACTTTCCACCGGACCGGTGGATCTCGTCCAGGGTGGCGCCCCGGGCGCCGGCGGCCAGGAGCGCGAGAGCCGTGTAGATGGACAGCGGCGAGAAGACCAGGTTGCTGCTGTAGGAGTTCTGCTCGGCCAGGCACGTAGCGAGGCCGCCAGAGAGCGCCGCCAGGCCGGTGAAATCAGGCTGCGCCATCGGGCTCGTCATCACTTCTATGGCTGGTGCTCGAGACAGAGAGAAGATCTCGTGGAGAAACGTGACGAATCAGCTTTATGTATGCTGATTGCTTAACCTCTAAGGCCTGTTCTCAAGGGAAAAAAATGATCGAGGGGGAATGGAAACAATTTAACTCGGTATGTTTGGTTTCCTTCTCTGATTCATTTGCCTTGTCCTTTCCTTCATTTACATATGGCATATCTGCCAAAACACACGGAATACTTTTCTGTGTGCCAGTGCACAGAAATAGGTGTGGGCACACAATCAGAATGGAAACATTTTCTTTTGGAGATCAGAATGGAAACAATTTAACTGGAGTCCTTCTTGGGCACCGCGTCTAGTAGGTCAAGATTCGCAATGCCTCCCCTGCCTCTAACATGATCCCTAGTATCCTCCGCTGATGATCCTCTCATACTAGGTGGAAGAGAAAGCAGAGCCGGCGGAGGAGACTCCTGGCGGCCTCCACGAGCAGCAGATCCTCCTTGCCGCGCTCCCCCGCGCCGAGCTTGGCGAACTCCCCGCAGCTCACGCCGGCGTGCCACGGCACCGCGCAGTTCGCGCAGAAGAGCCGGCGGCACACCTGGCACTCCGACTGCGTCACGCACTCCTCAGCGGCATTGCCGTCGTCGTCGGCCACCATCATCTCGGAGCAGTCGGGGAAAGGGCAATAGGTCCGGCGCGCCCCCACGAACATGGACTCGCACAGCGCGCCGCACCACCGCACGAACAGGTCGCCCGGGAGGGCGGCGCGGCACAGCTCCGGGTCGAGTGCGCCGGCGCAGGAAGCGTCGGGGCACCGCACGGCGGCGGCGCCGGCCTCGACCTTGGCGCGGACGTGGCCCGCCAGGCACGCCCGGCAGAAGGCGTGCGCGCACCCGCTGCCGCCGCGGTGCTCCTCCGAGGGCGCCATGGGCTCCATGCAGATGCTGCAGGGGACGTGCAGTTCCGCCATCTCTGTGGCTCGCGCTTTGGTTGGAAGGTGGGGAAATTCTTACGAGTTTGGCAGTAACAATCTCCTTCTCCGGATGGTAAATGGCACACGATCTTCTCTGTTTTGGAGAGTATATGGTAACCGCCTGATCTGGTGGTTTTCATTGGTTTAGTTGCGATCTTTTCTTTAGGGCGGAATGTCAAGGGCCTCCGAGTTTAAAGCTGTTGTTTAAGTTGTGAGTTGGGAATCGGAACGGCCTGCTACAGTGTCCATAGTCTTCTGTGCCCAAGCTGAGCGATATTATGGCTGGACCGTGGTAGATCCTGTGAAGTTCAAACGTTAAACCAGTAGCCAAAATGGACCGAATCAACACAAACAAGTGGGCCATTTCTGCTTGGAAGGCCGAAATAATACAAAATTTTCACGTGAAAGCCGAGCAATAACAATAATATAGCCAGCTGCTGGCTACAGACTCATTCCCTTCACTAAACTTCATATTTACCATATATTTAAACGTTTAATGCTTGTGATGTGGGCTTTGTATGCAAGACACAAATGGATTACAATCAATGCATGCAGCCGGCTCAACCTTTCCCCACTAGCTGCATGTGGACTGTAACCATCTTGGTTTCGAAAGTACTGTACATACGACACATGACGTACGATTCACGTACGATGCAATATCGTGCAAGCTTACTTCATCCAGCCTCGTACATCTAAGGCACATATGCAATGTCGTAACAGAGATTCGGACGTGATATGTCGTACGTACGCGTAGCATCACTCTCTTGGTTTTTGTGTGCAGCGAGCTTCGTGAAGCGCCAACTTCCTTCTCTCTCCTCCACATAAGATTTAGGTGACGTGGACTTGCTTATAGCTAGCTGATTAAGAGTAACTTCAATAGTAGAGTCGGCAACCGGCTATAATAAATTGTCATGTCATCTATAGCTAACATATAGCCAACAAGTACAATAGTTAACAATAAAGTTATCTTATTTTATCAAGATATGGATTACCTCCCACTCTCACAAAGTGCCTACGAGCAGTGCTGCAGCTGACTCTTGCATGAGAGCTCACTTCTCTTCTCTCTCCTCTTCTCTCTCCTCCATGTCATCACAATAATATTATGTTAGTTCTTATAGCCTGCTGACTGTATCTTATTGTACTTGCTCTAAGACTTATTGTACATGCTCTAAGGTTGGGACATGGCGGTCAATATGACTCTCCGTGAATATGGAGAAACGGTAATCCTTATTTACCGCCCGTTAGCAGTACAAGATCGACGACTCTCCTCATTTTTGTGTTCCTTTTTTGTTTATTTTTGTTCAAGATTATTTTTGTTGAAATTTATTTTTGTTCAGATTTATTTTTGTGAAAAATTATTTTTGTTGACATTTATTTTTGTCCAGATTTAAATTTGTTTAAATATCAGAATTGTTCAAATCTAAAAAAATGTTTCAAAAAATATTTGAATTAGACCAATTGATTTAAAAATGAAAAAGAGAAAAGTTGACAGCTAGTGAGCGGCATTTAGGAAGTCATCCTTCAAGCAATCCAAGGAAATGCGCCACTAGCAAGCAGCATTTAGGAGCCCTGTAAAGAAGCACCGCTTAATTTATACTCACTCCGTCCCAAATTAAATGTCACTGATTTGTCAAAATATGGATGTATCCATATACTAAAATATGTCTAGATACATCCATATTTTGACAAATCTATGTCATTTGATTTGGGATGGAGGAAGTATATTTTACCACGAATGCCCGTAGACATATATTACTTGTATATTCATAATAAGAAGAGTAAGGGTGCAGATTTGATACGCTAGTACCGTAAAATGAGGAGGAGGATACAAGGGGGTATACTGCTGCATATAGGCCTCATCACAGCCATCAAGCACCACCAGCAGTTGGTCCACTTCTTATTTTTTAAAGAAACTCCTAATCATAAGTTGTGAACGAGTCACAATAGCCACAAGTCTGTAAGATTGGATCTACCTCGATAAAAAAATATCGGTCGGAGGAGCCCTCCGAGTCTATTCAATACCGCATCTGACACCACGTCCATCATCAGGTGGTCGGATCCTCCATCGTCTTTTGCAGATCCGCAACAGGTGCGGTGACCCATCACACCACTACATGCGTAGTGCACAAGTCGTTGGCATAATGCTCACATAAGGACTTATCTATGAATATTGCATCCCTCGGAGTGGTACAACAGAAACATAGCAGGTCCAAGCAAAGCTATAGGATACAAATATATTCATTATAAAGTCTTGAGAATCTCCCATTCATGTACCAGAGAGGATCTCGTGCAAATGAAACATCAGAAGAAGCAATTCACACTCTAAGTTGGAGAATAATTGTAGCTCATAATCTAATCCACTACGGCTGATCAAAGCTCTAATCTATAGCTTCTGAGAAACTAAGTCCAGGAATAGACTCCTCCTTCAACTTGGTAGCTTCTCTTCCACCGGTGTTGTTGATGACGACGCTCCATCAGCTAAATAGGATATGACTCCTTCTAGCTTCTTTAGATTGCTCCGGTTTCATGATGAGGCCTCCATTAAGGCTTCCACTCTAAGCAGGGGGTCAAACAGGAGCGAATGAGTAACGAGCGTTACTCAACAAGTTCATTATATACAAAGTGTAGTTTGATGCACTAACTATAGCTTTAGACTCTAGAGTCATAAACTAATGCAAGGTTTTTGGAAAATCATTCTTCAAGAGGTTGTTTTTAATATTGAAAATTGAGCCCGTCAAATCATCACTCGAGCTAGAACTTCATGGAGTTCCTTTCCTGTAGCGTTCGCAGCTTCTTCCCGGAACAGGAGGTAACATGTCACATCATTTTACGCTCTGCAGAGGTGTGTTACTTTACCCATAGGCGAACAAGACCATGTTGCACAACCAGGTGTACATTCCTATCCACGCCCACTCATATGTGGGGCCCGGTTGTTGATCCAAACCCAACCATGCTTCTCCGCACAACACATGCCCACCCATTTTATGCCACGGAGGTTGACCCCTGATTCTACCCCTCACAATAAGGACACGTCTAGCGGGCAAACGTTTGCTCAAATACCTTTCCGTGGCAATCACCCAGAAAAGGAAAGCCCCACCCGCATTGTCCAAAAAAGGCAAGTTGCCTAATCGCAACTAAACACGTGGTCCCCTACAGCACATGCGGACAGGATCCCCGCCAGCAAACGTGGTCCCCCGCCAGCTACCAACTCCCTCACGTGGTCTGGCCTCACCATCCCCTCCCGCAAGAAAGGACCAAGAAGAGGAGGACAGGACCGCGCCATCGCTGTCCAGTTGATCGTCCTTCTCTTCTCTCCCCTTCTATCCTCCTCTACCCTTGAAGAAACAGATCTGGTACCTGAAATTGGACGGGATCATTAGCAAAAATTGATGCATATCTAGAGGAAAAACACCAATGGTAAGAGAACCTGCAAATACCTCTGTCACCTATCTTCTCCTCTGTCATGCTTGGTTGTCTCAGCATCTAGATCTGCACAGTGAGTTTGGTTCCCATGTTTGCAACTTTTTGTACATATGTAGGCTGCTAGATCTGCCCAGTGAGTTTGTTTCCATTGTGACTGCAAGTTTGTGAATGATGGTTGCAACTTCGTTGATTGGACAAGCAACTTTGTTGACTGGACAAGCAACTTTGGTAGTATGTGCAACTTCTAACTCGCATGACACATGGTGTCTGGTATTATGTTGCAATTTGTTACCCCATTGTTGCAGATTCATGTAAGGACATTGTTGGGAAAGGAATTTTATACCTCGAATGTAGATTAGTGAACTTCTAAGTCAAGGAAAAGCAACTTATATAATTGTGTGTGTAAGTTTGATACTGAAGTTAGCCAGTTAGGCTGCAATCTGTTGCAACTTTCTGTGGATTCAGTGTAAATAGTGTTTAACCTAAAAAATTGGACTACTTCTGTTTGCCAGCAAGTATTAGAACAACAGTGTACAACTATGGACTGTATCTATTGTAACTATTTAGGCAGAAAATACATGATTTAGCAGCACAGGTTCATAGATAGTGTGAAACTTTCATAGGTAGAGCAAAGCAAGTTTGGACAGGTATAGTTGCATAGAATGGTAAAAAAAAATAGGAACTATGTAAACACCAATTTGCAAGTATGCAATGTATTGATTGTAACTTTCCTGGAGAAAAGTTGCATCGTTTTCTTACTTGTGTACATGGTTGGTGGAACTTGCAGTTCTCATGCAAAGAAAACTAAATAAAAAATAAGTTGCAAGTACATGAATTGATTATGAAAAATGTACCAAGCAGGAACACGATAAAAAGTGATGCCCTGTACATACCTGAAGAATTTGGTAGTAAGTTTGTAGATATACCATGATAAAGAGAGAAATTTGAACATAATAGTTTGAAAATTTATACACAAAATATAGTACTGCATGTCCTCAAACATTCTTATACAACTATATAGTGATAATGAGATTATGTTTACAATACATCCTTATGTGCCCCTCTGAACTTTCTGTTGGACTGGTTCTTGTAATTTGTAACACAATGACTTGATACCCCTGCCCGTTTTTCATATAAAACAATCTTTAATTAGTGAACTTGTACCAAAATTGTTGGAAAACAGAGTAAAAACAGAGATGTTTGTCATGCTCTAACTATAAGTTGTTTCCTTTTTAGGATTGGATATTGGACCTAAACGAAGAGCCGCCTGACAACGACGCAGGCTCAACATATGCAGATGGGTTTCATGCACCTGGTGAACCTTTATTGCAGACCCAGAACGCGAATGCAAGTGCTAATCAGTATTTGGAAGATGTGGGCGAGTCTCCTAATCCATTGCAAAACAACCCCCTTGTTCCTTATGGTCCAGAAGCTAACATCATGCAAAGTGGGACGATGGAGCAAACTAGTACACTTCCAATGGCTGGTGATAGCAATGCAGCTACAGATGAAGGTGTGATTGGTGTTGGTCCTGCAGATTACCAAACCATTGATGGGGAAGAAGCTTTGTCTCAGCCACAAGAGCCATTTGTAGGCATGAGGTTTGATAGTCTACTTGATGCAAGGAACCATTACAATGCATATGCAGAGAAGAAAGGGTTCTCCATCAAGAGTAACACGACAAGGACTTCAGTTATCACTGGGAAGCTTGAAAAGCAGCAATTTGTTTGTAATAAATTCAAGAAGCCAGTAGTTGACGATGGTTCAGAGAAAGTTACTGCAGTGCCAAAAGTTAACCTTGATGTTGTTGAGGAGAGCTATGATGAAGAAGAAGATGTGTGCATAATAGAGGATCCAAAGAAGAAGAAACCGAAGAAGCGCAAGAGGGAGAAAATAAAACAAACGAAATGCAATGCCAAGATGATAGTGAAGGAAAAAGAAGGGAGGTGGGAAGTTATCTAGTACATAGCTGAGCACAATCATCCTTTAGTTACCAAACCATCTCTCAGGAAGTACTTGCGATCACACCAGGGGATACCAGAAAATGAAAAGGAATTCCTGACGACACTACACAACTGTAATTTAACTACAGGTACTTTTTCTGACAGTTTGTATCTGCAACTGACATGTTTCTGTTACTAGCAACTTTTGTGCTAACAGTAGGAACTTTGGTCAGTAATTATTGTAACTTTGAAAACTGTAAAAAAAAAAAAAATTGGTACTATATACAGAAAAAGATGATTGTACTAGTAACCTATATACTACCACTAGCAACTATGGCCCATGGTTCTGCAGCTTTTGGTTCCTAAAAAAAAGTAGAAATTTTCTATATTTAACCGCTCAATTTTAATTTCATTGTTGCACTAAGACAGAGAACTTCTTAGGTAGCAAAATTTTCTTACTTTATGAAAAGTTTGTATATGCATCTGAACAAAAAAAAATTGGAATTAGCAACTTTTATGGTTACAGTAACAACTTCGGTACATTATTGTTGCAACTATAAAACACAATTTGTTGAATGTTACTCATGTGTGAAACATTGATTGTTTTCAGAAAACAGGTCGAATGTTCAGCATCATGTCAGAGTTCTATGGGAAAGCCGCAGTTGTGCCCTACAATCCTAGAACTTTGACCAACTTCCGTGCAACTTTAACTGGACCAAGTAGGGAGTTCTATTTGGCCGAGACACAAGAGTACTTCCATGCCCGTCAACAGGAAGATCCAGAATTCTATTTCAAAATGAAATTGGATATTGAAGGAAAAGTTCAGAACATGTTTTGGGTGGATGGTGCAGCACGGAAAGCATATGCTGAATCCTACTGGGATTGCATCTCTTTTGATGCAACTTACCTAACAAATATGTACAACATGCCGTTTGCTCCTTTCATCGGTATAAATCGGCATGGACAATCTTTCATGTTAGGTTGTGGATTCGTAAGGCAAGAGCTAGCATCGAGCTATGATTGGCTGAACTCAACGTTCTTGGAAGCAATGAAGGGCAAACAACCAGGCTGCATAATCACAGATCAAGACATAGCAATGAAGGTGTCTATTGAAAAGATATTCCCCTCGACGGTGCATAGAAATTGCTGATGGCACATTATGGGTAAATCAACTCAGAAAATGGGCTCGTTTTTGGGAAGACACCCGGAATTGGTGGCAGAGTTCAATGATAGAGTGGACTTCAGCATGTCAAGTGATGAGTTTGAGACAAGATGGGCCCTGTTTGCTGAGAAATGGCAAGCAACTTGGCATTCGCATCTTGACACACTTTATGGAATGAGGAAAATGTGGGTTCCATGCTACTTTAGGCATTGCTTTTTCCCATTCCTTCAGTCCACTCAGCGCAACGAGGGATTTAACGCTGTTCTAAAGCGTTATGTGAACCCCCACAACTCCATTCTCAATTTTGTCAAGCAATGTGAGAAAATACAACAGATGGTCCTACTGAAGCAAGGAGGCAATTATTTCAGAACAGAGACGTTCCCAATCGAGGAGCAAGCTTTGAAAGTGTATACTAGGGACATCTTCACCAGGTTTCGCGCTGAATTTGAGCTTATTGGAAGGTACAATGTACGTCCACAACCATATGGATTGTATCAGTTGGTGCCAAATAGGACATTTGTCGCTAAGTATGGTTCCAGGGCTTATTTGGTTTCAGCTAATGTTGAACAGTCTGCTTACAGTTGCGAGTGTTGCAAGATGCAGAGAGATGGCCTGCTATGCTGCCACATTTTGAAAGTGTTTACGCATCTAGGTGTTGACGAAATACCCCATCAATACATACTAAAGCGTTGGACACAAGATGCGGTAGAGGGGGAAGGTGGAGTAGGGGAACAAGATTATGCAGTCATGCCTGAGTAGTCGAAGAAAGATATTCGGTATGCAAATTTGTCTACTAAGTTCCAAAGGGCTGCAAAGAAATGTTGTGTGTCTGATGCGGCAGAAGCCGTAGCTAACAACTATCTACAAGCTCTAGAGACTGAGGTTAACCAGCTAAACACGACAAGGAGAAAAGCTCGCACTGCTGCTGGTCCAAATGAACGGAGGACTAACAATGTGCCCTCTGCACAACCGGGAGGTGACCCACCAGAAGCTCCACCACAAGGTAGTGCACCACCAGGAGGTCCATCTGATGCACCACCAGTGAGCTCTGTGCATACAACTGCTCGAACTACAAGACGGGGGAACAATACGACGCACCGAAGACAATCTCCACCACATGGTAGTGCTCCAGGAGGTCCAACGGATGCACCAGCATGGAGCTCTGTGCCTACCGCTTCTCGAACTGCAAGACGGGCGAACAATGCTACACAGCCACCACAAAGGCGTACTGCTGCAACAAATGCGCGACGGGCAAACGATGCAGAAACTACAGCGCCACCAGGTGAACCAAGGGGTGATGCAGGAGATGATAGTGACCATTGGGGACCACCTGATGGATCACAATATGCAATGCCAGAAAGCTCTGGACCTAAAAATCCAGACAAGGTTATTACCAGAGGTAGGAAGAAGGCACCAAGACTGGTTTCGGCTCTATAATTACAACCCAAGAGAGTGGTCAAGTGTAGTTTATGTGGTTCAACCGACCATAATGCGGCCACGTGCCTCGCTAGGTTGTTATAGGTTGTATTCATAATATTATGTGTTGCAGGCCAGTTTTGTTAATTTGAAATGAATTTGTAAAATTGGTAATGACTAGTCCTGGGATTGTAATATTTGAATTTACTCCTTAAAGAGTTGCTACTGTAATATTTGAAGTTGCAAAATTCCCTTAATTGCTAGGAAGTGCACGAAATTAAAATGACTGTGTTAAGTGAACTGTTCCCCCTCTGTCTTTCAAAAAAAGAAAACTCTTTTTTGAATATTAAGTTCTCTTAGTTTATTGTTGCCAGGAAATTATTAGTGCCTTATTGTAATTTGGTCTTGATGTATGAAGAGTTTGAATCACGGTGACAAAAAAATACACTGGAATTGACAACTAACAAAAGAATACACCATAATTGCAAATATATAAAGCAAAAATCACTAACAGGACCATTGTTGTTGCAAACAAAATTGAGTGCATAGAGCAAAGAACTACAAAGAAAGATGCAAGTCTATAAAACTTGCCCAACCCATGAATTTGAAATCATAGCAGTACAAAAAAGAAAATGTTGCAACTCCCCACACTATTTACCTAATTAATCTTGAGAATGCTTCTCCAAGCGATATCATTGTGAGTTGATTTAATCCAACCTGCGGTGAGAATCTTCCTCATGTTGGGTATGTTTGCTGGTCCATAATTTGGGATTTTGCTTCCAAACCACAATTGGGCGTTCATTAGAGTGAAGATACCACAGTCATCTCTGTTTAAAAAAAAGAAAACAAGTAACTCATGTGATCAACCATAAGAAAAGTACAAGAAAATGCAACTTTGACATCCCCCATTGAGTAATTTTAGGAGTATGATGTAGGAACTTTAATCAAAAGTGCAACTTTAATCACTAAAATAGCAACTCATTTGTATTGTGGTGCAACTTCTAGGTAACTATAAAAAGCTGAAGAAAGCTAGTAGTGATCATTTTGTAAAAAGAGTCAGAGCTAAAAGTGAAGCAAAAAAATTGTACATTTTGTAGACATGCTTGTAAGCACTTAAGCACCATATGGGGTTGCGAAACTAAAAACAAAAGAGAGCAAAAAACATAGAATGATATTCGTCTCTTACGAGTTGTTTTGCTTCGGTGGCTCCACATCAACGAGTCGAAAACGGTCAAGATTAACATCAGAGCTTGCATAATTCTCATCCCAAAGTAGTCTGATTGCAGTTATTAATGTGAGAGCACTTTTATTAAGAGCTGGGTCGGCAATCGACCCCATCGAATCAAAAACTTCAAATCTCTTGTCCGGTATGTTCATTGTGAAAAGCCAGTAATGGTTAACTTGCACATCTACTTGTGGATTAAGATCTTCTAAAACTGGAAACATGATCTGAATTGATAATGAAAAAGTGTTGAGACTTAAAATAAGGAAACATGTTTTTGCTAAAGCACTAAGATAATCTTATTGTGAAAAGACATCACTATGATTAAAGTTACTTGCATATCCTATGTATAATTGTTGCAATAAAGATGTGTGGAAATTGCAAAAAAGAACTGGTAAACTGGGTATGAAGGTTGCAGCATTTTAGCACATATAGAAGAATTGGTAACTTATAAATGCATAGGTTATAGGTAAAAATAAAGACAAAAATGTATAGAGTTTTACCAGATCTTTCTTGTCGAGCTTGTTGCGCTTGTGAAACTTGGCAGCTATTTCAGCGCAGTTTGTTACAATCATTTGTAGACGTGACTTGAAAACAATTGAAAAAGCATGTTTAGAACAGGAAATCATCGAAAATTTACATGAAAAAGGTAGGAACATGTTTAAAAAGTTGCATGCTTACAGCAATTCTCAAAGGCATTATAATTTTCTTCGTAGACTTTGGCGTACTCAAATTCAAAACTTCGATGCCAACTTGAACAACTGTGTTCTTGAGCCAGCCTCCAGGTTTCATTGAATTTGCAAGTTCAACCAACGATATGAAATAATTGTTGTAGTTAACAATGTGTGGGCTGTTTGTAGCAAAAAGAAAAACAGTCAGCATGATTGACTTCAAAATGAGTGCAGCACAAAAAAAGGAAGAAAAAGAACAACTCAAATGTAGCCAGTTGAGTTGCATTGCAAAAATTATAACCTGGTGTCCTCTTCTTGGATCCTTGATGTTCTTCTTCCAAGCCTCATTACAGCTGCATATATCTTGTTTACTTCAGCGGTGCAAGCAAAATTCCTCCTAGTTTCATAGTCAACATAAGGTGATTTTCCATATGCAGTTGGTTTACTTATTCGCCTCTCACGATGAGGTGGAGCCCCAGGACCTGAACTGCTACTTGCATTGCCGCTTGAACCAGCCGTTGCTGTCTATGTTCTCACAAGAGTTTTGAAGTTGCTCGGGGACACTTCTGGAGTTGCTATAGGAGACTTTCTAGTTGCTTCGATCCTATCAACAAGAGCGCAAGCTTCAGCATCCATTTCAGCATTCCAACCATCTACAAACTCATCAAATTTCCCAACAAAAACAGAATTATTTTTGTTTGTCACTTGTGGCAGATCATCTAATTCCTATTCCAAGTCAAAAGGTGGTGGATCTCACGCAGCGTACAGGGTGCGTGAATCAGAACTGGTCCTTTGGATTTGGTCGGTAACCCCTTTCCCTTCTCATCAGTGCACACAAAAGTTTCAGATTTGCTTCGAAGTAACGTTGATCCTGGAGTTGGATTAAGACACTTGGAGATTATTTTTGAAACATCAGGACTTGTGAGAGCAATGCCTGTGTGTGCCTCATAGTTTGGAGGAGGACATGTTGCTAAGGTCGCAGCTGTTGGACTAGTTGTGACTTTTGGAGGCTGATTGCTTAAAACATGTGGGTTTGCAGGTGGAGTTGCTGATGGACATAGAGGATTTGCAACAATATTAGCATGACATGCTACACTGGATGGTGAAGTTGCAGTTGCAACAGAATTTGTCGAATATCCTGGGGAACTTGTTGGAGATAATGCTGAGCCTAATGATATTGTTGGTGAGTTTGGAGCATAAGATGTTGGACTCTGTGCAGATGGGTGTGCATGTGGTGAAGCCACTAGTGAATTTGCTGGAGGCCTTGGGGAAGTTGCAGGAAACCTAGGGGAAGATGATGTAACCCTCGGAGAAGTTGCTGGTACCCTTGGTGAAAAAGCTGGAACCCTTGGTGGTAATCCTTGAACCCTTGGTGATGTTGCTGGACTGTGAGCTGATGTTGGTGACTTTGTTGCAGTTATTGTAGCACTATGTGAAGGCACTGATGAACTTGCTGTAACCCCTGGTAAAGTTGCAGCATTTTGTTCCAAAGTTACTCCATGGACTGTTGGAATAGATGTTGTTGGATCAGCAGTTACAGAATGCATCGGTGAAATTGTCGCAACTGATGGAAAAGTTGTTGAACTTACTACACCTAGTTGTAAACATGGTGCAGATGAGAACCCTTGAGATTTTCCTTCAACAACTATGTTTGTTTGAGTGCCAAGCTTAAGTGATGGTCTAGATATTTTAATGGTCAACTTTGTACATAGAGTTGCAAGATCATCAACAGAAGTTGCAGATTTGCAGACTACAGTTGCACCCTTAGTCAAGTCAGTTGCTATTGTTTTACCTGCTACTGTACCCTGATTTGGCACTGGCTGAAGTAGCTGTGAATAGTCTTGAGGTGGCATGGTTGTGCATTGGTTACTTGCAGCAACATCCAACGTTACCGCACATGTTGCAGATACTGAATCAGATGTTACAACTGTCTGTGTGCTAGTTGTAGGTTTACACTGAGGGTCTGCTAGTCTGAGGTTTTTCCTGAAAGGCAAAGTCCCCTGAATCTTCTTTGTAATAGCACCTTTATCTGACATTTTGGTTTTAGAAGCCACATCTGGTCGCGCCATGACTTTTCCCTCAATATCATTCTTGAAAATAGCTGATAAGCTTGTTGGCGGGGAATCTCCAATCATGGGAGGGCCTTGAATCTGCAAATCATTTGCCTTTACTAGCTCACTGCTAACAATGTCCTTGAAAACGGAAGAGTCTGTTTGTTCAAAAATTTCACAAACTTCGAGCAGAGGGATAGTGTTGGGCGCCTTCTTTGGTTCCATTCGCACCATATCAAGCAATGAGGGTGCACCTTGCTCTATGATTGTCTTGCTACCTTCGTGTAACCATGTGTCAAGAGTAGGAGTTTCCTCGGAAACAGGGCTGTTTCCCCTTGCACAAGCTTCATCACTTCCTCTATCATCATCCCCTTTACCACTACCATTGTTGTTGTCATCAGAATCACCGTCATTGTTGTCATCAGAATCAGATCCACTGTCCTCGCCATCATCACTGTTTTTTTCCTCTGATCCTATATTGTCGTATCCATCTTGCTCTCTATCAAATTCACTACCATCTGCATCAATCTCTTGATTCCCACCGTCATTGTTGTTGTCATCAGAATCACCGTCGTTGGAATCCTCTTCGTCATCGCCTTCATCATCGTCCTTCTCGTCACTTCCATCAATCTCATCCCCCTCCGTGTCATCATCCTCGCTGACATCATCCTCGCTTTCTTCATTCTCCTCATCTTCACTTTCTGCATGCTCTTCGGACTCACTTTCACTAACTTCAACACGGCGTCTCTTTTGTTTTCGCTGTGCAGCTATTTTGCTTGTTTCAGGTTCTTCAAAATCAAGCTTGCCAACACCTTCGACAAATTTACCCACTTCGCAAGTGATGTTTGCACATAGTACTTGCACCAATTCATTCAACTTCCTTTTTTTCTATACAGAAAAAGAATGTACAAAAGTTACAAGTGAGCATGGAAAAACTTCCGTATTACAAAGACAATTGACTAGTAGTCTGCATGGGAAAAAATTGCGGAACTTACAGTAGCACTGTAAGTAGCTGGCAGTTTTGAGGAAACAAACTCTTCAAGCTGATCAACATTGCCAAAAATATTCTTCACCGGGTTATCAGCACTTGAAATTATGTACTGTTCTTTCAACTATTTTGAAAGGTGCAGACAAAAAAGCATGATCAGATGGTGTGCAATATCTTTGGATTTGCATTTAGTACATAATAGAAAAGTTTCATGAATTCATAGCAAGAAAGTTACATATTTATCTTTGCATTATCATTTAGTACATGATGTTGCATCATGTAGTATCAGAAGTTGCATGTATTACAGAATTGGTTACAAATAGTTGCATCGTGAAAACCTAAGGGTTTTGCATCATGAAACACAAAAAAATGGCATAAAAACTACATGTTTCAGAAGTTGCATATAAAATTGATATGACATAATAACAATCATGAGTAACATGTAAATGAAAACAAAAACAAGTAGGTTTTTGCTGATTATGATTCATCTTACTTGTAGTTCACCAAAAACACCCGGCGATTTCATGTCCATTTTGATGATCTTATTGATGAGTTTATTGTCCCATGCACTGACTCGTACTGGGCATTTGCTTATACGCACATTATGTTCTAGTGAGTCAAGGTATAGAATCTGCAGAAGTTAAACAAAAGAGTAATCACAAAAGTTGTTTTCCTGCAAAATTGCAAGCCACACGTACTGTGCAACAAATGAAATGAACAGTAATCAGAAAAAATGCCAAAAAAAGGAACTTACCACCAGGTGGTATACACAACAGCAAACGGAGAGCCTCTTATCACCCATCTTCAAGAAAGCTTCAACAATTTGATCCACAATAAATTGACAAATGTTTGTATTTTCCAGTAAATCAATATCCATGAAGCATGGATAGCACCTTGGGCTGATATTGACACTTGTTGTTGGACAAAGGAATGTTCCAAGAGCAACAATATAATAAGCACGAAGAAACTTCTCATCACAAGCACATGCCATTCTCTTGATAATATTACACCATTCAGTGACGCCAGGAGCAGTACCCTTGGCAATTTGATACTCTTTGTTTATCCACTCGATAGTGACCTTGTCCAATACGTATGGTACCTTGCGCCCAGAGTTTGGTAAACCAAAATTACGGTGTACACTGGCAGCGTTGACAGGAATCCTGCCTCTTTCTGGAATTACAAGCTCACATGTTTGAGGGTCAAAGCAGTGAATCCGCCGCATACTGAGATCCATAGGCATAGATTCATTTACATCTAGCAAGCCTGCACCATGGTGACCGTACAAATATCGTGTCTGGCCTGATGTTATTGCTTCGTTCAACTTGAAAAGCCTAGCAGGGGACGCCCTATTCCTCCCAATCTAAGGAACAATAAATGAAGAAACCAACCGTTTATACACAAAATTGTACAAAAATGAATAAAAAGATAACCAACGAGTTAAAGAATGTATGTGGGCATACCACAGAAGCATTTGATGTAGCACGGCGTCCAGCAAGATTTGATGGCCCGGTTGCTTGTTTTGTAGCAGCTGTTTTACCATGCTATGATTTCAACAGGAAAACAAGAAGAAAAAAAAATGTAAAACCTTGACGAAACTTGGGGATTTGAAAAATGCAAGATATGTGAAAACTTCCAATTGTGCTGGAAGTTCCAAATTGCTATAAATAAGTTCCAAATCAGTATTACTAAGTTGCATAGATATCTTACCTCGGGGGCTTTCCTTTGGGCACGACGTTGAACAGGTTTTTTTGGCTCCGGGTCATGGTCCTCAACCTGTGGTATATGCCTTTTATGAGCACCCAACTGAAAACTAAAAATCACTAAAAAATGGTAGTGGAAAATTGAAACAAAAGAAAGTTGCAACATAATCCCCAATAAAAATTGCAGCAGTTAGCCTGAATTAAAATTTTAAACATACCATAGAAGGGTCTCCTGTTTCACGGTGCCCGGCAATTGTTGATGACTCAGGTTCCTTGCCTCGTTCCGCTAGCGTATCCTGCGGGTATTGTTGTTTCACAAAACAATGATTATTTATCATGCAACTTTTTTAATTTTGTACAAGTTGCAACCTGACAAGTAGATAATTGCATGTATAAACATAAGAAATTGTCTGACACCTAATATGCATTAGATGATATATCAGACAGACGTGTTCGAAAACAAAAAGAAAATAGCCGATGAAAAACAGATCTTCACCTCCTCATTCTCATTGTTTTGGGTAACGTGGCGGGCCTTTTTAGATCTCCTAACATACACAACTTTTTTATTCATCCTTCTTGTAGAACCCTGGAAAGTGTAAAATAAATAAAGACATAAATTGAAATGATGTGTCAAAAATTAAACCCTCTGGGAGGTATATATGATAAAAATGTATAGCCATGAAATGTACATGGCTAAATGAAAAAAGGAGACACCTCTTGTTGATTGCCTTCAACATTTGAATGCTCTCCTTGATCACCAACCATTGTATTTTTGTTTTTATTATAGAAAAGCCTATAACAAAAAGTTTCAGTCAATTAACAAGTAAGAAAGGATAAAGGTATCTGCACCTACACTTATACAGGCTGTGACATTAACTATTTATGATTGTATATGTAACAAAGGAGATATGTGCTTGCAACATCACCAAACTATGGATAAAAACCTGGAGTTGCAGAAAAATGTAAAAAATACACATCCAATCAGATGCAACAATGCACCTGTACAATTGGAAGTTTGTTAATGAAATTTGCAACAAATGTATCACACAATAACACAAGCTCACATAAAAAATTTAAAGTAACTATACATGCTGTTAACAGAGCATAAAGTCATCACTGCTTAATATTGAAGTAACAAATATATCACACAAAACACAAGCTCACATAAACCAACATTGATGTCATGTTGTCGCAACTTCATCGAATTGTGACAAAAACAGAGCATAAACTCATCACTACTAAAAAATTCCACTAAAAATTGGTTCAAGCTTGCAAACAATCAGTACATAACATGGAGATAAGACTAACCAGAAGGAACTGAAGAAACACCAAGCTTGTTTGCTATTGAGAAATGTCACATCCCAATTTTGGAATACCTGAAAACACAGTTGTTTTGCTAATTGCTTGACAAATAAACTTTGGTTGTGTTTGTTTGAGTGCAACTAAACAAACTTAAAAAGATAGCAAAGCAGTAAACTAAAAATATTCAACATATTGTTCCAATGACCCTGGCAATATTTTCTAAAGTAAATATTGATCAAAGAGTTTTCCAAAACTATCTTATGAATCCCATACTTGTTGGATATTATTCCAAGGCCTAAATTATGAAAGAGGAAACACTTAATAAATTTCCCTAAAAGATTATCAGGAAAAAGAGGCATTCTTAGATGCTTCACCAAAATCTTATCAAATGTTTTTCCAACCTTGCAAGCTTAAAAACAAAAGTATTGGAGAGCATTGACTTGCTATCCCTAGTCACATCAATATTTTTGCAAAGCATTGTTAAAGAAAAGCCAAGTGCCTTATTAAATTAAATTTCCAATATTTCCAGAAACAGGAAACTCAAACAAGTTACTATTGGAAACTTTCTTCAAATGATCTGAAATTAATACCAGTGCTTCCTTATATCAAATAAGGAACACACACAAGAGGAGACCAAAAATTTAATCCATTAAAGTCCTGAAAACATGATTTTTCTCCACAGCAACATTTGGAATTTTGAACAAGTTTGTTCCACAAACTTTTTCAAAATGACATGAAATAAATACCACATGCTCTATATCATAAAAAAGGATGAAAACCAAAAGGTCACAAGTTTTTCAATAGTTTAAGTTGCCAAAAACCCCTGTTTTCTAGACAGCACCTTTTTGAAGTTTGAACAAGTTTGTTCTATGAAGTAACTCAAAATGACTTGAATTTTCTACCACACAAGGAACACACAAAATAAGGAATGTGTGCCAAAAAGTATCATTTTTGGAAGCTCCTAAGTAGTCTAATAAATTCAATGTCCATTTATGTCAGAGTTGAAAATTGAACAACTTTGAACTATCAAGTTTATCCAATTGAGCCAATTTTCACATATGTTGTGCATCCCAACTAATAAGAATTTTGGGCAAAAGGATTTGAAATTTAGACTTTGTTTTCCTAGTGAAAAAAACATTTTTCAGAGAGGGAAAAGAGGCAAAAGGATGTCTTTGTAAATAGCTAGGGACCTAATTGTAATCCGAGTCACTCCTTCTTCTTCCTAGCTCCTCCGTAGATGCAGTGCCCTACGCCATTGCCTTCGAGTGGAAGCATTCGCGTGGATAAGAACCCCCCCTTGTGCACATGTCTGCTCCTTGCTCTCTCTCTCTCTCCCCTCGAGCTCTCTCTCTCTGCGATTTTTTCCCCCAAAACCAAACCCTAGCCGAGGTGGTCGCCGTCGAATCGGCCATTGATGAGCTCGCCGCCACTCGCCGTTGGCACCACCCTCTCTGCCTCGACGTGCTGGTCACCTGTGCTGAAGGAATCGAGGCGGAAGGCCTCGAGGAGCCCGCGCCGTCCGGTTCCCTTCTTCGGGTCCGGCGAGCTCCGGCGGGGAATCGCCATCGCCTCGCTCCTCCTCCGACCTCACCGAGTTCCCCCGCGCGTTCATGGTGAGCATGCGCTTCTCACCGTCCACTTTCCCCTCTCCCTCGCCCTCGGAAACGTTGCCGCGCCGTGCTCGCCTTTCGGCCTCCGTGCGCCGTCGTCGCCGTTGGCTCTCCGGCGACTCCCAGGAAACGAGGCCGCGCTCGCTGGGTTGCCCGCGTCGAGTACAGCGTGTGCGCGTTTGCGAATCGCGAAATGATGAACGGATGCGTCGTTAGGACCTCGCCGGAATCCGTCCCCGCCGGCGAGTGACGTCGAGCTGGCGTCAGCGGGCCTTGACCCCGCGCAGGAGCGGTCAAACCTACCAGTGGGCCTCGCATCTGCCTGCGTGGCTGCCGCGTGGCCGCCTGGCCCGCTGGTCAGCGGCTGCGGCTGGATCTGCTCGCGGTCAAAATAGATCTGGCCGGCCCAATAGCGGATCTGGCCCATCCACAGCTCTTTTTCCAATTTAATTTTTCCAGAAAGTGCATGTTTACTTTTGGCCCTAAAAGCTAACCTAAAAGATGATTTTGACCAAGATAAAATTCACAGTGGTAAAGAAACAAAATCTAAACCATCTCCAAATTGTAGATCTACATTTGGATGGACATTTTAGACATGAAAAATGTTTTGGAAACAGGTACCAGAAACAGAAAAATGAGCACCATTTTAAATCCACAACTTAGAATGAGGTGTATCCAATTGCATTGGAAAGCCCTTGAAATTTCCTAACAGGAGCAATTAACCTTGCTTCCAAATTCTTAGTATTTTTGAAATGGCATGCAATTTGGTAAAACACAAGAGAGAACTTTGGTGATTTTTATAAAATCATTAAAAATGATTTTTGATGCAAACTCAATTGGATGGTCTTGTGTATGTTTAGGGATATCCAAACCTATCTGGGTATAAGTTTTATAGCATCATAAAAAGTTTGGTGGACAGATCTTTAATTTGCATGTTTCTGCCATTTTGGCATTTTAGGTAATTAATTTGTGTGAATATATTTTTGTGTTGCAATATTGTTTTCTAGCATGTACAAATTTTGTGCACTTGTTTTCTAAGGTTTACTTAGATATTTTAGCATGTTAGATTGTATGGACTTGAGTTGAGAAGAAATAAGATTTATGTTAGTAGCATATGATAGTAATTTTCTCACTTGTGTAGAATGTTTGGCATAAAAATTTGTGGTTGTGTAGCCACTTATTTTTGGGTTGTATTCATAGGACCAGTAGCATTTTGATGATGTTTGGATGAGTACTTGACCCCTGAAGTTTTCACTTGTGTGGGAATAATAGCATGAGTATCATTACCTTGCTTATTTTAGCATCCTATTATTTTCTACTAGTATGGTTATTGCACTAGATGCTAGTTTAGTCTTTTGTTAATTTTTAGCAAGTATTACCAGAGGCCTTGTGACCTCTTAATGCTTTTTTATGCTAGTGGAACACCCACTGGTGTCATTGCATTTTTGTGGAAGCATTATTTCCCCCACACTAGATGTGTTTCTTTTATATAGTTCTCTAACTAATGAGTGCCTAGTATTTTTGCCTTGGGCTTTTGAGTACAAAATAAAAATGTGTATGCTTCTGTTTGTAAGTGGTTGTAATAATGTGTGGCTTGCTAGGAAAAATCCATTCTTGGAGTGTTGTTTGATTCCTCTAGTAATGCCCTTTTTATTACCACTAGTATGTAGGAGTTGCCCTGCAAATTGATGCATTGATTTATTAAATGGGGTATTTTTGTTATAGAAAGTATAGATGTTTTTAACTCCTGTGTTTATAACATGGACCCTCTGGTTGTATTTCAATTACTTTATTGAAATGCATCCATTGATTCTTCATGTTTGAGTAGTACTAGTTTCCTTAGCAGTTTTTGTATTGAATTATTTTTCCTGCCAACTTGTGTTTGGTGGATATTTGTGTATCCTAGAGTGAGGACATGTTTTAATTTCCCATTATGATAACATGGTTCCTTGTTTGCATTTTAATACCTTACTTATTATGCATGCTTGCATAGCAAACTTTTAGTAGAAACATGTCTATAGGATTCCTCCTTTTTAGTCATTGTTTCTATTGTTCTCACTATGAGAATTGTGTGTTTTGTGATGAGTCTATTTCCTTTATGCACTTGTGTAGGCTCACTGATTTGTAAAAGTCACTTTTGCAAATCATGTGTTTTATTTATTCTTGATATGAATTTAGGCTTAGTAGAATAGCTACCTTGTTCTTTTGTGGTTTGGTTGATAGACCCATTGCCATGATTATTGTTGTGCATGTTTTGTATACTTTTAGTAGCCTCACCCATGTGAAACTAAGTGTATTTTGGGTTTCTAAATATCTTGGTATGAGAGTGGCACACCCACTGAATCCATGATATTGAGGTTGTGAGATATGTTCCTCCAACCTTGAGCTGTCTTATTAAATGGCATTTCTGCCAAGTGTGCTTGTTTGATTGTTTGCCTAAATTAATAATTGTGAGATTGGTTATTATTAGTTTCCTTGCTGTATGTATTGTTATGTATGGTTGCTTGCCTTGATTGGTTCTGAATGTGTGTCCTTTATTCCTTTTACGACGTTAGAAAACGAAGAGGAAGGAAGTGTCGTGAAGCTCTGTTTCAAGTTCCAGTCACTCCAAAACCAGGCACACAAGGAGTTACCAGGCAAGCCATCCTGATGCTTGCTGATACAATACTTATCATTATCTATCATGCATGTTTTACCTCTGAAGTTTTACCAAAACTTGATTATCAAAACTATTTTTGATGTGGCTATTACTACTATACTATTATATAGGTTACTATTATGCCATTAGTTAAACTTGGTAATACCAAGCCCATAAGCCACCATATGGTATTTATTACCATCAAATATACTAGTCCCTAAGTGGACACCCTAAAATTGTGATTTTACAAAACAAAGGCTTTACGGAAAAACCCGGAGAAAAGGCGGATCCTTATTCTCCGGAGGAATGTGGAAGTGGTCATTTTTGAGAAATTGGTGTTTTAAAAAATGACACATAACCTAGTCTTTGCCGGACAACCTTTACCGTACTGCCACCCTACCCCAACATGGGCACGGGCTTAACTTGAAGTTTGTTCTTATTAGTGTGTGTTATCTCACTTGCTATAAGGGGCGTCGTACCCTCGAACCGAATGTCGTCAAAACTCCCAATGTTGAGGCATATAAAGTGTGGGATTAATTTTCCCTCCGGACGCATCAGTTGGGGCTCCTGGCTTGGCGGGGATTAGCCCGGTGCCGGGGATGCGGACACTCGACTGAAGATATAGACATATTCTAGTTTGAACATAGTGGATGGTTATGATCAGATACCTGATGTTTACATACTGTTGTTACAGTCCGTGGTTGTTCACGGTAGGTGTACTGGATCTGGTGGATGTGTACACCTCTGCAGAGTACAACTTTTTCGAAGAAGCCGCGTCCTCGGATATGGACAGTTGAATGGCCATGTAGCTAGCATTGTGTCAATGTTTTCAAAAAGGAATTTTTTGAAAGGAAGTGTTGAACTTGTGAAGTTCGGAAAGGAAGGAAAACTTGTACCGTGGAGGTACCGTTGATGATGGAAAGCCAGAAGTTGTTATACAAAACAAAATGTTTTGCAAAGAAAACCTTTTCTACTCTAAGCAAGAATTCTGGAAAACTGATTCCAAGAAGTTTTGCAAAGAGAAAATATTCTTTAACAAAGCTTTACAAAACCCCTTGTACATGTGATATCCACAAGAGAAATAAAACTATATTATTTTTCTTCTGAAGTATCTTCTTCAACGAAGATACAGATTAACCTGACTGCAACTATGGTGTCATCATATATGAACACCATTGATAGTGAACCCTATTTATAGCCTACCTATTCCACCATATAAGCATATTTGCATGTTTGGTAAGTGACATGATGGATGTCTTGCTGAGTACATTCAAATGTACTCATTATGGTTTCGCCCCTGGTATCTACTTGCCAGACTTTGAGAAGGAGCCTCCGAAGGAGATCTATGAAGAGAAGTACGGAGCTGACGGCTTTGCGAACTAGGATCGTCTCCGGGTCAGCAGCCTGTAGGTTAAGGCGTGACTTGGGCTCATCTACGTTGTGTTTAAATTGTCTTCCGCTGTGTTTGATAAGTTGCCTTCCCTATGTGGCAGTTGTGTTAAACTTGATCATGTGATCTTTTATGTAATACCTTTATGTATTCGTGTAATGGATGATGTATTTCTGTATGCCAACTTTGTATGTTGTTCACGACTGATCTTTCTGGGATTGTGAATGTATGCATACGGAGGGTTTCAGACTGCCGGTCTGGGGTCCTTACAGAGTTGGTATCAGAGCCATCCTGACCTTAGGAGACCTTAGTTAGCATGGACGTCAGATAGGAAAGAAAAGTATTTTTGAGTAAAAACCTATTTACTATCTAAATTATTTTTATCTAAGGGAATTTTAGTATATTTTCCCTCCTTCAGATCTTTTCAAAAGTTTCTAAAGGCATATCTCTCTCGGTTAAGAGTTTATTTCTTACTTGTTTGCAACTGCTCTGCTCTGTTTTTGAAACATCTCTCGTCTTTGAAGTTTTCTGTTAAGAAAATAGTTGGGGTTTCAAAAACAGATTGTTGCATAGTCTTACCTCTCTCAGTTAAAAGTTTTATCAAAACTTTACTTCTATTATCTTGTTTCCATACAAAAACTTGTATACTTGCCGATGTCTCGAGAAGACCAAAATAATTGCCTAGCTCTACAGTGATGACGGTCAGAAGTAGATATAGTTCTTCAGCCACTTCTAGGATTTTGGATCAGTCTAGGTTGGAGTAATTTAGCGATGACCCCATGAGTCGCCTCCCCCGATGTAGCTCCAATGGAGCCTTGCTTGTGTGTTATGGCTTGCATATGTGTGTCCGTAAGGCTTTGTGCTATTGTGTGGTGTAGAATTTGGTTCATCTAGGCTTCTATATGTTTGTGGAGTGTTCAAAATTTGCAGATTTGTGATTGCCCCGCTCTTGTTTTTGAATCGCCTCTTGTTAGGTTTTTGCAAGCAAAAATGTTTGTAGAATATTCAAAAACAAGAATTTGTTGCTTAAACTTATACTTGTTTTCGCCTCGAAATGCCACCATCTTGAACCACCACCATCTCCCCCAAAATCAATGAAAGCACCGTTGGGCCTAATAATAGAGGACCATCAAGCCACACGAGCTGATAGCGTTGCTACCAGTGATGCACTCCAACAGATAAAGCTCCAAAAATGACAGCCTTCAAAGAAGAAAAGGCGTGAAGAAAACCAACCAATACTGACCAAAACCTCTGTGTTTTGTCTGTTTGCAAAAGACTCTTTTTACCCTGTTGGCTAAAGGTCGCACCTTTTTATGTTCCCTTTTAAAAGACCAAACAAGAGAAATCCCCTTTTAAAAGTTATATACCTCCCTCCTCTGGAGAAAGTTGCAAAAGAAGTCTTCACATGCCATGATGCGCAACCCCCTCAGAAGCCAATCAAAAGAGCACAATTCAATATTCGACGTACGATGACGCTAGTCGTATCTTGTCGGACAAACATGATTAATTAGAAAGCTAACAAGACTAACATGCTTGGTCTAATCTTAGGTTGACACCTAACCAAAGCATGCGAACTACTGACAACTCTTTCTAAACCAAGGAATTAAGTGACTTAGGACACCTTTTAATCTAGTTGGTAAAAAGGAGAAGTCACGAGAAAATAAGATGATGACCTATTCGTTTACTAGTCAATAGGATATCGGGTGTATCTACTTTGGAAACCAAATATTAGTAGGCGTTGTAGGTACTGTGAAATTCGGGGTTTAGAAATTAAGTGAACGATGGAATGGTTATGATAGATCTAGAAAACAACAGTTTTCCTGTTTTTGTTTCTTTGTGTGCTCTTGATTTAAATGAATTTGTGTTTTATTCAATCTTGCTTCCTAACTTTTATGGAGTTGTTAGGACTTGTTATTATGTTGTTTTCTTACAATAAATCTACCCTAGAAAGTGTGTGCATGATTGGAAACTCGAATAAAAATGAAATAGCATTTGTTACCTTCTAGTTTATTATTTGGAAGTATTGTGAGAGCTAGATCTGTGTATACTTTCTTAGTAGATTTTGTGCTATGTTTTCTTTGAGTCCAGTACCATTTAGGTACTGTTATTTTGACGCTTGTACCTCCGTTAGCTTGCATGTCTCTTAATAGTAAAGCATGTGTAAGCATTGCTATCATTATGCACTAGTATTGTTTCACTAGATTAACTAGCCTTATATTTTTTATCTTGTATGCAAGGTTTTTCATGAGTAACCAGAGGCTTAGTACCTATTTCTCCTTGGTATTAGTAGGCCATAGCCCACTGGTCCCATTGCATTCTGGCTTGAGGATTAAAATCCCCGACCATACACATGTGTGAAAATAGCATGTTTCACTATGTGATTGATTTCTATTTTCTACCATGGAAAATATAATTGTTCGTTTTCACCTATGCAAGTGAAAAGTTTATTTCTTATTAGTAAATACTAGTATGTTTAGGTGTGATCCTTTTTTTAGCATAATATTCCTTAGGGGTATCATGTTAAGAAATGTTTCACAATCGTGTGCTAAAATTCAATTGATTCGCAAATAAAATAAATTCCTTTTGATTGGTAGATTGTTTGTGAATAATTTAAATTGAGTGTATGGATTTTTGAAAAGGTTTAGATAAGTTTTCATTAATTGCATAGCTACTGGTTTTGTGATTTATACCTTTCTTGTTTTCTAGTAATTGGTTAAAGAAAACAGAGATTGCCAGAAGAAATTTCTGCATGCTTAATGGTTGATTCATAAAATTACTCTGGTGCTTGTGCTTACTAACATGAGTAGGAGTGGTGTACTGTTATTAGGTACACTTATATTCATGACTTGCTTGTTTAAGTTTAAACATCATGATAGCATTGTTTGCTTCTCTAGGGTGAAACTAGTTTCACCACTAGAAAATGGTGATTTTTGCTCTAGTATTACCCTCTTTCTATTTTATGGGTATAGGTGTTGATATAGCATGTTTAGGAAGTTATTACTTATGTTATCATGCCATGAATTATTTAGTTGCATGTTCTATGGTTATAGGATATGATTATCTCTTATAGCATGCTGGTGTATATTTTTTATACTAGTGTGTTATTTGTGCAGTCCTGTTTCTTTTATGCCTGTGTAATAGGAGTTTTATCTTGTGTGAAGATGGTGTTTTAGAGTATCTTTATGATTGGATTCATTGGTTTTTACCTACTGGTTGTTTGCTAATTGTTCATGATTATTGGATTCCAAAACCTCTAGTAAACAATGACCTAGTGAATAAATAGTCTATTCATCTGTGGTGTTGTTTGCTTGCTTATTGGATTTTGTTCAAATGTTTTACCTTAGCATGAGTTTATAATTGTGTTATGATTGTGCTTAAGAGTATCTTATGAAGCTAAAAACATCCAACTAAAATCATGAACATATTAAGTGATAGTTGCTTGTGGTGAGTAATAACCACTGCCATGGGTATTATTCTGTCTGTTTATTTTACCTTAGCAACCTAACCTTTGCACCCACAAGCTATATTTTTAGCTTCCTATATACCTTGTTATGAGAGTGGTACACCACTCCATATGTGGTATGTAAGATGTGGGATTTAGCTAGGAACTCATGTAAAAATTGACGGTACGTTTCGAGGTAGTTCTGCACTAACCTTAATTTTGTTTGTTTCTAAATCGTCCAAAACCCAAGGTGAGGAGACCCTGGTCAGGTCTCGTCAAACTCGGAAACAAAAGTTTTGGACCTAAAACAGTACCGGTGTACTTTTTTTAAAGTGAATTTGCTAATTTAGGGGAGTACCCCGCCTCCCAAGAAAAGCAAAGGGGGGAAGCACCTGCACTCCAACACTAACATTGTGTTTGTTGGCCCTCCCTTAGTCCTCGCTTGCGAATCTCGGGGACGAGATTCTTTTTAAGGGAGGAAGACCTGTCACATCCCAATTTTGGAATACCTGAAAACACAGTTGTTTTGCTAATTGCTTAACAAATAAACTTTGGTTGTGTTTGTTTGAGTGCAACTAAACAAACTTAAAAAGATAGCAAAGCAGTAAACTAAAAATATTCAACATATTGTTCCAATGACCCTGGCAATATTTTCTAAAGTAAATATTGATCAAAGAGTTTTCCAAAACTATCTTATGAATCCCATACTTGTTGGATATTATTCCAAGGCCTAAATTAAGAAAGAGGAAACACTTAATAAATTTCCCTAAAAGATTATCAGGAAAAAGAGGCATTCTTAGATGCTTCACCAAAATCTTATCAAATGTTTTTCCAACCTTGCAAGCTTAAAAACAAAAGTATTGGAGAGAATTGACTTGCTATCCCTAGTCACATAAATATTTTGGCAAAGCATTGTTAAAGAAAAGCCAAGTGCCTTATTAAATTGAATTTCCAATATTTCCAGAAATAGGAAACTCAAACAAGTTACTATTGGAAACTTTCTTCAAATGATCTGAAATTAATACCAGTGCTTCCTTATATCAAATAAGGAACACACACAAGAGGAGACCAAAAATTTAATCCATTAAAGTCCTGAAAAATGATTTTTCTCCACAACAACATTTGGAATTTTGAACAAGTTTGTTCTACAAACTTTTTCAAAATGCCATGAAATAAATACCACATGCTCTATATCATAAACAAGGATGAAAACCAAAAGGGCACAAGTTTTTGAATAGTTTAAGTTGCCAAAAACCCCTGTTTTCTAGACAGCACCTTTTTGAAGTTTGAACAAGTTTGTTCTATGATGTAACTCAAAATGACTTGAATTTTCTACCACACAAGTAACACACCAAATAAAGAATGTATGCCAAAAATATCATTTTTGGAAGCTCCTAAGAAGTCTAATAAATTCAATGTCCATTTATGTCAGAATTGAAAATTGAACAACTTTGAACTATCAAGTTTATCCAATTGAGCCAATTTTCACATATGTTGTGCATCCCAACTAATAAGAATTTTGGGCAAAAGGATTTGAAATTTAGACTTTGTTTTCCTAGTGAAAACAACATTTTTCAGAGAGGGAAAAGAGGCAAAAGGATGTCTTTGTAAATAGCTAGGGACCTAATTGTAATCCGAGTCACTCCTTCTTCTTCCTAGATCCTCTGTAGATGCAGTGCCCTACGCCATTGCCTTCGAGTGGAAGCATTCGCGTGGATAAGAACCCCCCCTTGTGCACATGTCTGCTCCTTGCTCTCTCTCTCCCCTCGAGCTCTCTCTCTCTCTCTGCGATTTTTCCCCAAAAACCAAACCCTAGCCGAGGTGGTCGCCATCAAATCGGCCATTGGTGAGCTCGCCGCCGCTCGCCGTTGGCACCACCCTCTCCGCCTCGACGTGCTGGTCACCTGTGCTGAAGGAATCGAGGCGGAAGGCCTCGAGGAGCCCGCGCCGTCCGGTTCCCTTCTTCGGGTCCGGCGAGCTCCGGCGGGGAATCGCCATCGCCTTGCTCCTCCTCCGACCTCACCGAGTTCCCCCGCGCGTTCATGGTGAGCATGCGCTTCTTGCCGTCCACTTTCCCCTCTCCCTCGCCCTCGGAAACGTTGCCGCGCCGTGCTCGCCTTTCGGCCTCCGTGCGCCGTCGTCGCCGTTGGCTCTCCGGCGACTCACAGGAAACGAGGCCGCGCTCGCTGGGTTGCCCGCGTCGAGTACAGCGTGTGCGCGTTTGCGAATCGCGAAATGATGAACGGATGCGTCGTTAGGACCTCGCCGGAATCCGTCCCCGCCGGCGAGTGACGTCGTGCTGGCGTCAGCGGGCCTTGACCCCGCGCAGGAGCGGTCAAACCTGCCCGTGGGCCTCGCATCTGCCTGCGTGGCTGCCGCGTGGCCGCCTGGCCCGCTGGTCAGCGGCTGCGGCTGGATCTGCTCGCGGTGAAAATAGATCTGGCCGGCCCAATAGCGGATCTGGCCCATCCACAGCTCTTTTTCCAATTTAATTTGTCCAGAAAGTGCATGTTTACTTTTGGCCCTAAAAGCTAACCTAAAAGATGATTTTGACCAAGATAAT
>JAPCYS010001172.1:0-29426 GCA_028641055.1 Alopecurus myosuroides | reverse complement strand
CTTTTAGTACCTTGATGCCAAAGGGGGAGAGATATATATTAGGAGAGGGTATTTGCATGGGGTCTCCCTCAAGCTTCTTCGATTTGCATCCTTCCTTTGCTTGAGGGAGTTTGGCTTTTCATTTGGTCATCTGGAACTTCGGTTTGTTTACATTATTCCTACGTGTCGTGAACCTCGTTTTATTATGCTTGTGTGAACCTCGTATCATATTATTATGTGTTGTGTGCTCTATCATTGTCATATTGCTCATGTATATCATGCCTAGATGCTCTCAACATGAAGGGAGCATACCTTTAGGGGGAGCTCCGTTCATATTGTGTTTTCTATCATGCAAATAGGTATGTTGTCATCAATTACCAAAAAGGGGAAGAATGAAAGATCATCGTCCATTTTGGTAATTATATGACAACATATCTATTTGATCTAATGTTTGTTTGATATATGAAAATGGCCAGGTTAATCAAGTTCACTAACTCTTTGGGCCGAGTGTTTGGTTTAAATGAAAAGTGCTAGGAGAAAGGAACCAAGGGAGCAGTTTCTGTACAGGAGCAGAGGCTCCGGTGATTCCACCGGAGGCTCCGCCCAGGCTCCGGTGCGGATCCGGTGCAGGCTCCGCCCAAATCTCCCTCTGGAGCATACGAGCGGAGTCCCGGGCGGATCATCCGGTGGAGCTCCGGTGGGGCGGAACCTCCGCTACTTCCACCAGAGCCTCCGCCATGTCCAAAAGCTGGGCCTGTGCACAGGTGGCATACGGTGCGCCTCCGGTGGAGGCTCCGCCAAATCCTTGTTCTTTTGGGAAAGCGCGGAGGCTCCACCGGAGCCTCCGGTGGAGGTCCGGTGGCCCCAACTGGCCCCTGTACAAATAGCATCCGGTGGACCTCCGGTGGGGGCTCCGCTAAAAACGGGTTCTGTTGCATACGCGCGGAGGCTCACCGGAGCCTCCGGTGCAGCTCCGGTGGGCGGAGCCTCCGCTATATCCACCGGAGCCTCCGCCCCTTGGCCATACAAAGACGAACAGGTGCGCTGCGCTGCAGCACAAGTGATAGAAGCCCACCGGAGCCTCCGGTGCTCCTGGACTGCAACGACCACTTAATGAAGGGGTATAAATACCCCTTCCCCTTGCTCATAAATGCCAAGCTTTCCCCCACTCTCTCTCCTAGCCATTAATGAAAGCTTCGTCCTCCTAGATCTCCCACTCCGTCCACCCAATCACTCTCATACTTGGTGGAGAGCTAGAGGAGACCTAGATCCACACTTTCACCAAAGGAATTTCAAATCCATCCACCACAACCTAGTAGATCTAGAATCCTACTTGAGGCCTAGAAACCTTAGTAGATCTTGTGCTTGTAGCTTACACATCAAGAAGTTACGGATTGCTTGAGAGGCTCCATCCATCTTGTGGAGTGACCTCGAGCCCTTGTAAAGGTTTGGTCAGCGCCTTCAAGTCGACCTCATAGTGGAAACGAGAATCTCCCTCACCGGAGAAGCTCAAGGAGAACAAGGTGTGCACAACTGTGCTATTGAGGAGTGCCTAGGTGGCTCCCCACCTCTCCAACGTAGACGTACTTCTCTTTGAGAAGGAACTACGGGAAGCATATCCTCGTCTCCTTGTTTACACTTGTTGTTTATCTTGTTACCTTACGCTTTACTTCCGTTGCGCATATTATCTTGTACACATAGGTTGCTCACCTAGATGAACATCTAGAGAACCTTATCTTATCTTGTCTAGCCCCACTAAAAGGAAAAGAAAAGAAAAATTGGTAGTCAACCTATTCATCCCCCTCTAGTTGACCATAGTGCACTTTCACCAGGGCCATCTGCTCCATCACATCATGGTCCTTCTTGTCGGCTTCCAGAGCCTGGTTCCGTTCTCTGGCCTGGCAGTGATTCTAGAGTAGCCGACGGAAAATCTTTGTCCTCTTCTGGACGCTATCCTGCAGAGAAAAAGGAAAAAAGTGTAATTTTTTGGAAGATTTGGCCCGAGTAAATGTCAACTCGGTTGAGTCTTCACCTACTCGGCCCGAATCTCGGGGACTGGGGGAATGACTAAGAGAAAAAGAGAAGAGAAAGAAGAAACCAGCAACTCGGAAAATGCAATAAGGAGAAGAGGCACTTACCACATAGCTTTGCTCAATGTCCTCGATGTTTTTGCGGAGGACGAACAGATTTCCGGCCAAGGTACAGCAAGGGCTGGCAACCGTCATGCCAACAGAGCCAACGTCAGCCTTGTTCCAGTCTGTTCGGTAGTGATCGAGCTGGCCCATCTCGGTACCGTTCCAACTGTTGTTATCGTGCGCTTTGTTGTCCCAGGCCTTCTCAACGTAGCCTACTCGGTCCAGGATAGCCGCAAGGCCTTCTTCGGGAAGCTCCTCCTCGCCTTCGCCGCAGGGAAGAGAGTTCTACCACGGCTCCCTTCTTCCCCTTGGACTTGGAGGTTCCCACGGCTTGGCCTTCCTTGAGAGCGACTAGCCGCTTCTCATCCCTGGACAGCGGGATTTCGTGGCGCTGCGACAAGTTCATCACGTACTCGGGATATGTGCGCGGCGCGCTGCCGCTAGCGCCAGCACTCTGCTTCTCGACGGGGCCAGTGGTCACCCCGGCAGCAGCCGGATTGGCGCTTGAAGCGGACGGAGTGAGCGTCAGCTGAGTGATCTTCACCTGCTTCCCGGACTGCCCACCTTGCGGCTTGGGGGCGGCATCTGCTGCCCAGCCTGCGAAGCTGTGCGCTTGTGTTGTATCCGGGTTTCCTCGGTTACCGTCTTAGTGATCTTCTTGGTGCTTGGCGTAGAGGCTGGCCGAGAAGAAGGTGGTGGCACTTGAAGAGTAGGCTGAGGAGTTGGTGGTGCTTGCTGGGTTGGTGGAGGAACTGGTGCACTGGGTGGAGTCACCCACTGAGTTGGCGGCACAGGTGACCGGCCACTCGGTGCAGCGTCTCGCTGCACTTGGTCTTGGCGGGTTGGCTCCACCACGTCATCTTCTACCCGCTGCTTCGCAGCGGGATCTGGCCTTGTGACGGCAGTATCTTCTACCCGCGGCCCGGCCGCGGGGTCATCTTGTTCTGCAGCGTTAGTCTCTTGCTGCTGCTCGGTGGTGGCATCTGGCCGCTCCAGGGCGGCATCTTCTTGCTGCTGCTCGGCAGCAAGGTCAGTGTTTTCCTCGGCTGATGCAGCCGGAGGACTTGGCGGTCTCGCGGAGTCGTCAGTAACCCGGGCAGTTGGCCGCGCGTCAGGCGGCGACTGCTCGGAGGTGATGTCCACTTCAATCCTGGCGCCATCGTTCTCGGCGCCAGTGTCTTCTTCTTCATTAACTGGGGAGGACGCACGCGCCCTTCCCCGTGGCTCTTGGTTCTCGTCGTCATCCGGGAGCTCAATAGTCTCCTCTCGGGACGAGGCTGTCCGCGTCTGAGGAGCTGACACAGTGGCGGCGTCGGCATCAAGAGCCGCGCTGGAAGGAAGAATAGGGCAAGGTCAGAAAGCAGAGAAGGGAAACAAGGGAAAAGCGCAACAGGAAGCGGCAATAAGTCCAGATGTACTCGGAGGAACACTTACCCTTTGCTGGTGGGGGCTTTCCTCTTGCGCGAAGCGCCGGTCTTGGTCACGGCTGTCTTCTTGGTCCTCTTGGGGGCAGGTGCCTGGGCACCGCTGCCAACTCTCTTCCGAGTATTGGGAGCGGCTACCGATAGCGGATCAACGATCAGGGCTTCCTCCTCGTCGTCCAACTCAGGGTCCTCTGCAGAGTAGAAGAAGAAAGGAGTTAAAACAAGCAAGGAAAGAGAGTCAAAGTTTATTGCTAGCAAACAGAGAGGTGAACTCAATCACCTTCTTCATCTTTGGACCAATCCCGAATAGAGGCATCTGCTCGGGACTTACCGGGCTGATTGGCGTTGGGGATGCACAAGGTATCCTGAGTGTCATAGGCGGTCGTGTCATCTTCTTCTCTGTCCTTGGTCCAGTTGGCATCGAAGATTCCATTGTCCTCTTCTCGCTGGCGATCAATGTGTTGTTGAGGCAAACATAAAGCACAGTGAGTTGAGTTCTCAGCTAAGGAATTCTAGTCGGGATAGCGTGCAAACACTAAGCACATAAAGCTAAGGAATTCTACTCGGGACAGCGTGCAAACACTAAGCACATAAAGCTAAGGAATTCTACTCGGGATAGCGTGCAAACACTAAGCACATAAAGCTAAGGAATTCTACTCGGGATAGCGTGCAAACACTAAGCACATAAAGCTAAGGAATTCTACTCGGGATAGCGTGCAAACACTAAGCACATAAAGCTAAGAGGTTCTACTCGGGACAGCGTGCAAACACTAAGCACATAAAGCTAAGAGGTTCTACTCGGAACAGCATGCAAACTTAAAGCATATAAAGCTAAGAGGCTTTCTACTCAGCACAACATGCAAATACAAAGCATATGAAACTAAGAGGAGTTCTACTCGGTAACAACTACAAAGAATAAGGGTGCAGAGAAGAGCACTAACCTGAGTGATCTTCTTGGTGCGGCTATACGGCATGAAAGTTGTTGTCCTGCTGAGCGAGGTCGACATTATGGACCTGGCCCAGATGGCCACCTCGGCCCTGCTGAGCTCGAAAGTTGTTGTCCTGGTGCAATCACGGGGGCCTCCCATGTAGCACATCTTGTGCACTCGGTGCTGGAGCGGGAGTACCCGGCGCGAGATCCAGCATGCAATTGGATCGTCCTGCATCAGCCCTTCTCCCACCAGCTCGGTCATGCGCCTCTCGACCTGGAGGACGTCTGGCACGGTCTTCTTTGGGTGGTATCCCCAATTCTGCCCAGTGGGCAGCGCATTCACGAACTTAGGAAGCCCTATCCGGTTTTCGATGGGCTTTCCCTTCTCGGCGGGTACGTTCTTCACGTACAAGAACCCGCGCTGCCACTTGCGCACGGTATCCAGCCCGAGAACTCTCGGGTGGTGTCTGGTGCGGCGTTGCAGCATCATCGTGCTACCAGTCTGGGTCATCACGCGGGGGGGGGGGGGCTTAAGTGTTGCCGGGGTCGGTAATTTTCTGCTTACGAAGAAAGAAGTATTTCGCCCAGGTATGGATAGTCGGGTGGACACCCAGAAAAGCTTCACACATGGTGGCGTGTGTGGAGAGCATGACTATGGCGTTTGGTGGAAGATGGTGAGGTTGAATGCCGAAATGGCGGAGAAAATCAGAGAAAAACTTGGAGATGGGAAGGCCGAAGCCACGTTTGAAGTGGGAAAGGAAGACTACGTACTCATCTTTGTCCGGTTTCGGGATGAGCTCGGTGCCAGGATGCCGGCAGACGACGCCGGGAGGGATGCGGCGGGTGTTAACCAACCATTGGCAATCTTCCGCGGTGACGTCCGAGCCCTCCCAGCCGGCCCGGGCGGGAACCGCATCGTCTCCGTGCGCCATGGAGGCAGGCTAGCTGTTGGAGAGGAAGAGCTCGTCGGGGTTGCGCGGAGATGCGATTCTCTCTCTCTCTCGCTGTGCGTGGGGCGGCGGCGCCGTGAGTGCTCGCGGTGGCGATGTGCTTGACGGCGGCGACAGAGGCGAGGGGAGCGTGAGATTGGAAATGCAAAGGAAGAAGAAAAAGTGGGCGGCGCGGGGGTATTTATCTCTCCCCGCGGGTTGCAGTTACCACCAGATTGATCGTGGGCATTGATCGTGTGGCGTGGGTTAACTGCCCGTTAGAAACGCACACAGCGCGAAACCTGCGCGTAACGGGCACAGTTAATCCCACGTTCCAGATCGTGGGCTCTCGAGTACCAGTGCGACGTGACCTAACGGGCCGTGGGCCCTAAGCGCAGAGACTGGCGCGTGGCCTGCTGTGTCCCTGGCACCGAGGCGTCCGGGGCACGGGTGTAACATCCCAAGTATGAAAATACCCCTAGAATGCTTTGTTCCTTGTTTTATTTCAAGCAATGCATCATGTCATCATGTTTACTTATTGTTTGCATTTGTTTTCCATCTGTTGTATCCTGTTTTCACAACTCAAATTCAAACCTTTTTCAAACATGGTTTCATACTTGCTCTGTTACAACCTTTGGAACCAAAATAACAAATAAAAACAACCCTTTTTATTCCTTGTTTTTACTTATTAAATTGTTGCTTTAAATCCAACTAATAATTCAATCAATAATTCTCAAATCACCTTTTTAAATTCCCAAACCAAGTTCAAATCAGTACCTTTGGGAACCATAAAAATCACCAAACATTTCTTCCCTCTAAATCATTCTAAGGCCCTAGGGGTAACCCTATTTTTATTCATGTTTTATTAAAGATTTTTATTAAACTCAAAAACCCTTCTATGTTGAATTCAAACACAAACCACTATTTTAAAATTTAATTTTTGAAAACTAAAGTTGGAATGTGGTTTCTAATTATCTAAAAGGCTTAACCAAATTTTTCTGTGATTTTTGTTGACCAAAACCTTAACAGTTTTCTCTAAAAACCAAACTACAAAAAAATATAAAGCAGAAAAAGAATAAAAGTGGGCAGCAGCTAGCGCGCGCAGCAGATAACCTAAGCCCAGCCCAGCTAGCCTACACCGCGCAGCAGCCCAGCCCGCGCAGCGCCAACTTACCGCTTCGAGCGCGGAGATTCGTGCGCGCGCTCTCCTTCGTCTTCTTCCCGTACGGCGCCCATCGGAGGCATCCACGGCGACCGCGCGCGACCACGGCGGCCACCGCAGCGCCTCCAGGCTATAAAAGGGAGCCCTAGCCCCCCTAGGTGTGCCCTAAGCTCTAGGGTTCCTCGCAGCGCCGCCAAATCTCCTCCTCCTCGAGCTGTCCACCTCTCTGCAATTCCCGCCGCCGTCGATCTCTGAAAACCTTCATGGCGCCGCCCGCAGTTAGCACCCACCTAGCCACCTCTGCCCAGGAATCAGCTCGCCGTCACCTCCTCTTCCCCTTGGACACCTTCAATCGCCACGGTGAGCATCAAATCGGCGACGCGATCCCCTCTTTCTTTCCGGCCACCGTGCCTACTTTCTGAATCCAAGGACCTCGCCGTCGTTGCAGGACCCCTCGTCGACGTTGGAGCACGGGACCAGCATCGCCACCTCGCCCTCGACGTGTTGGACACCTGAGCAGCCGCAGAGGACCACCAGGGGCTCCACGCCGTCCTCGACGCCGCCGTCTGCCACGCCGTCGTCACCTCTCTGCCACGGCAACTCCACGGTGAGCTCCACCGTCACCGTCCCCTCTCCCTCTGCTGCTGCACAGCGCGCACACCACGTCCAGCTTGCGCACAGCTCAACCACGGCAGAGCACGGCCGTGCGTTCACTCCGGCGATCTTTCTGAATCTCTGTCAGTCGAGCACACGTTCGCTCGTCAGTTAAAGTTCAGAACTTTAACTGAACAATAACCTGGCTGCGTAGCTACTACTGTCAACAACACGACAGCAGCGCAGTGGCGCGAGCCTTTTGCGCGCACAGCGAGCTCGCGGGTTCGAGCCCCGCGGCCGCAATCTTTTTGGGGATTTCTCCCCTACGCTGAGCCCCACCAGGCAGTGGCACTGGAGGCCACGCCAGCGTGTGCGCCACGCTGGCCCCTCTGGCCACTGCGCAGTGGCAGTGGGTAGATAGAACCTGAGTAACAAAGGTTTTTCTGCGAATTTCAGAAATTCCAAATTCTTTTTAAATAACAGAATTAAATCAAAACTTTAAAATGCAATATCTTTTGTTTTATAACCCCAACAAATACAAACTTTATATGAAACTTGATCTAAATTTCATAAACTTTCCAAATATGCAATTTGTGTTCTGTTTTGAATTTTCAAAATGCAATCTAAATTCAAATTCAAATAATTCAAATGCAAATTGAAATAATTCATAACTAATTCATGCTGTTTTCAAATAATACAAATAAAATATGTTTTTCACACCATTTTGAATGCTCTATTCAAATATAAATTTTGTTTTCTGGTTTGAATAATTTAAATTGCCTAAACTATTTAATTCTTGTTTAATTCAATTAAAAATTGTTTAATTTTGTTTAATTCATAAATAATTAATCCTAAGTCCAATTTCAAATTGTGAAACATGTAATCCAACTAAAATTTGATAAACTTTTCAAATATAAAATTTGTAAATTGTTTTGCACACTTTAACTTGATGATAACAACATTTATTTGTGTGCCATGCTTAAGTAACAAAAATTCCAAATTTGATACTGCCTTTCTAAATTGTTAACTATTGTTCCAATTGCATTTAACTTGTTATGTTATAGTTCCTCATCATGCATGCATCATACTAATTCAACTACACCTAATGCTTAGAGATAGAACAATTAATTCAACTCCAAGCATGGGCTTCCATATGCACCCTTTTGCATATGGAATCCATTTAAACTTGTGTTTCAAGTCAAGCAAGTTATTTTGGTGCATCTATTAAACATGACATGCATCATCCAATGTTTGTGCCCTTATGCCATGTATTGATTGCCCGTCTTCCTTCGTTGTTGTTTTTGCTTCTTCTCGTTTAGACGACGACGTTGGTACCGACGAGCCTTACGACACCACTACTCAGGACCTAGCCCAGTACGAGGCTGAGCTGCCAGGCAAGTTATCACTCACATGAATCATCGAGTTCCTTTCCACACTTGTTGTCGATACTATCTTTTTGTCTACTATTGCTAGCCCTATGTATCGTTGCTTGTTCTCCGAACCCATCACATGATACCTTGAGCCATGATATTGCCACCACCTCCATACCCATAGCCTTTGCTTGTGCCTTAGTTTTATCTAGCATGCTTAGGGTTGCTTTTACTCGAGTCTGTTGTCGGTTACTACTGTTACTATCTTATTATTCTTGTACCGGGGCTCGTTATTAATCAATCAATCCTGTTAATTGCTAATGGTAATAATAATTTGATGATAAGGCACCGGCAGGAGGCCCATGAGTGGTTTTGGAGCCTGCTAGTGTCGACCCTAATAGGAAAAGGGTCTTGTCTACTGATCCATGATGAGCGCACTACCCGCATTTGGGAAGCGAGTATGGGCGCCCCCCTCAACTTGACCTGATTCGCATCTCGTCCAAATCGCCTCATTTAGTTCGTGTTTTCCATTTGCCGCATGCATGTTTTTGCGAGCCCAGCGCAGGGTGGAACTTTCGTAGTCGGCATATAGGGGGACACGGTCTTAGAGTGCTATGATGGTCCATTTTCTTCTGGGCTTGATTAGCCGTGCGCCCAAGGTTCTTTGGGCTTGATGCGAGGAATGGTCGGTTGTGTTGAGTGCCCCGCTTGGTGGGAGGCATCCCATCTGGCGGGATATTCATGAGTGTACGGCCAAATTGGTGCAACCCTGCAGGGATAATCTTCTCGAGAAGCCGTGTTTTCCGCGGTTATGGATTACTTGGTGAAAGTACTGGCTAACAAGTACTCAGGACAACTTCAACATAGCTATCAATCATGTTTCACCCAATAATTAATAATCTGACTAGTAATAGGTTATTCACACAAATAACTTGATTCACTTTATCATAACTGTGTGAGTTATCCTCGGATTGCTTCTTTGGATAAGGGGCGAGATCCAGGATGGGTTTGGTTGAAGTTATCTTTCAGTTGGTTACAATCCTCGATCTTATCTTTTCTGTTAGCCGGAACTTGTAGTTATATTCTGTAGTTGGTTAGAGCAGCCAGCAGCAACTTTCTTATTACTCCTTTCTTCCGTTGATCCCAAGCATCTATGCTTGTGTTGACGGGTAACTCCTTGATGAACTGTGAGTCTTGCTTGCCAGTACTTGGATGTACTGACCCCGTTGGGGCTGTGGTTTACGCAGATTACTACTACGACTACGATGCTTCCCAGGATGGCTACTTTGTGGAGTTCGACGACGCTGCAGACGAGTAGTTAGCTGGACCAGGGCAGGATCCAGACCTTCGTGGATGGGCTTCGTTTTCCCTTATGTTCTCAGGCTTCTTAAGCCATGGATTTGTCTGTACTCAGACCCTTTGATTGCTTCCGCTGTTGTAATGGATGATATGTTGGGACATGTGTCCTCTGGATGACTGTATTCGATATTTTCTGCCTTAGTGAAGGCCAGTTGCACTTATTTCATTCTTTTGTGTCTTAGAGACATTCTGTGCTATCATTCGTACCAAACTGTTGACGTACCGTGCGTGTTTGATTATGAAGTACGTCGACAGTAGTGCCTTAGGTTCCTAGCGGATAGTTTACCTCGGTGGAAGCAGGGCTTGTGTTGTCGCGCATAAGCGCAGGCCTACCAGGAAGCTGGGACGTGGGAGCAGTTATGCCCCATAATCCAAGCACCTGACTTCCAGTTCGTGCGAGGAGTATCCTCTAGAAACCCAGGGTGCGACAAATGGTATCAGAGCCTGTCTGCCTGTAGGATCCCTTTTTACTGGTCGCAGTTGAGTCTAGAAACTATTTTGTAGCTATATAGGAAAAATGAAACGTGAGAGTAGGAATTCTGCCATTTTTCTTCTTTCCCCACCCACCCCCTCTTCTGGTAAGGAAGTGCAACGTTGTTTCTGTTCTCACCTAAACTTTCAAGTTAGGATTTCACGTGTTTTGGGTTCTCTGTAGTACCTCAGGACTTTTGGTCTCGTTTTCCCGATGTTGCTTCAATATCATGTTCTTTTCAACATCCTTTTCGTCCATTGAACCTTGTTGTTGCTTTCCACATCCTTTTTCATCTACCGGAGTCTAATCAAACCTTCCAAATAATCTGCAGATGGGTCTCGACTACTATCCGCAGGTGGTTCGCATGACTCGCTGTGAGAGCACCGCCGGTTTTCCGGAGTTGCTGAGAGACATGGTTACCTTTCTGGGGTTCCATTGGGCACCAGAGTACCAGGTCTACGAGCACCAGCGAGAGTGTGACCAGACTTGCTACCGGGCTAACGTATACATTCTGTCGGATGATGGCAGGAGCATTGCACACCAGTACGAGGCAGTAGGGTCCACAGTGGATAAGGCAGTGCAGCAGGCAGCGTACGTGAGTGTCACCGTTCTCCGTGCTGACTACTGGGGGTTTGATAAGTCCAGTTTTCGTCACATCCCCCGTGGTTACATCACGGCAGCGGGAGCTCACTTCACTATCCACCGCGACATGGATACCTACGAGACTGATAGCTCCAGGCTCCAGGTCACTGCCCAGTTCGCTAGTCACAGTGATGCCGTTGCTTCCGCACTTTCTCAGGAGTTAGCCTCAGTCAGGGAGCAGCTCCGCCTTGCTCTCACTCGTCTGGCGACGTACACCACAGACTTTGTTGGAGACGAGCGCTTCGCACGTGTCGTTCAGCCAGCTGGTCTTCCGTTGCCAGATGCTGGAGGTTACGAGCCGATCAGAGGCCCGCTTCTCGACCTCGGAGCTGGTTACACAGGGATTCCCCGCTTTGGAGCACAGGGATACGACGATTTCCACTTCACCACACCGAGAGTTGCTCTCAGAGCAGTTCCTATCTACATGGATCGTCGTGATACCTACTTCCGAGGGATTCCTCCTCACCGTATCTCTCCTCGTACTACTCACCGCCGTCCTGCGTGATGAGCATGGGAGTACCGTTGTATCCATTACTAGCTGTGTCTAGTTTATCCTTTCGTTTTCGAACCATGTATTGGTCTGTTGGATATTCTGATGTATTTGAACATGTGATGATGTACCTGTTGGTTATCTATTCATGCGTCGAAATAATATGTCTTTCGGTTACCAAGTCTATCCTTTTCTGTTGTTGTGCTAAAATGAATTTCTGTTCAGGATGCCTCCAACCAGGAACAACCCGCCTCCGCCACCACCAATGGGGGAGCTGTTGGCTCAGATGACCCAAGTGGTGACACAGATGGCCCAGATCCAGGCTAACCAGCAACATAACCAGAATGCTCCAAGGGTCACCATCAAGGACTTCCTCAGCTTGGGCCCAAAAGCTTTCGTGGCAACACGTGAGCCCCTGGATGCTGATGACTGGATCCGTGACGTAGCAAGAGCTCTGGAGATAGCTCATGTTGCTGAAGAGGATAAGGTCAAGTACGCCACCTACCTACTGAAGGGTCAGGCAACTACTTGGTGGGAGAACTACCAGGCCATGAGGGCTGGTTTTCCTATCAACTGGGGATGTTTCAGAGATGCCTTCCTGAAGCACCACATCCCGGATGGTCTCATGGAAAAGATGCGTGAGGAATTCTGCTCTCTCAGACAGGGCAAGCTGGACGTTCTCGGCTACCAGAACGAGTTCAATCGTCTCGCTCGGTACGCTGGTGACGAAGTGTCCACCGAAGCCAAGAAGATGGCAAGGTTCCGCCGAGGTTTTAACCCGGAACTGAAGTACGCTCTCACAAACATCAAGTGCAAGGACTTCGTCGAGCTTGTGAACACCGCGCTCAATGAGGAGAATGGGCGCAAGGCGTTCGAAGAGTCCCGCAAGCACTCGCGTGAGGGTGGTTCCTCCTCCAACATGACCACCCCTCCGCAGAAGCGCCGCATCTGGGTGCCAAATGGTGCTGTCACTCGGGCTCCAAATGCCCAAGCTTCTCCAGGCTTTGGTCCCCGCCCACCCAACCCATCTCAGATGCAGGGTCAGAGGTTCCCGATGGGGCAGCCAAGGCCAGGTCCTTCTCGTATCGTCACTTGCTACAAGTGCAAGGATACTGGACATTATGCTGATAAGTGCACTCAGAAACAGCTACCCCTACCTCCTCGCCCCAACACCAACCAGGCTATGGTTCGTGCTCCTCCGGCTAAAGCCTTCAACTCCAACAATAGGCCTGTCGGGAGGAACGCGAGGGTGAACCATATCAAGGCCGACAAAGCAGAGGAGGCTGCAGACGTCGTTCTCGGTATATTACCCGTAAACTCTATTCCAGCTAAAGTGTTGTTTGATACTGGAGCATCGCATTCGTTTGTGTCAAAGATCTTTGCTACAACGTACAATTTAGCTCTGGTTCCGCTAAGCAATCAATCTATGTGCACTCTCCGGGAAATAAAATGATTACTTCCAAGATAAGCATGGACAATCAGATCCTAATTGGAGGTCGTGTATTCCTTGCTTCACTCATGTTGCTGGGAAATTCTGACATTGATGTCATTCTGGGTATGGATTGGTTGAAGACCCACAAAGCTAAAATTGACTGTGCTCAAAAGTCAATAACTCTCTCCCACACTTCGGGCCAGATAGTCTATTCTCCATATGGATCAACTTCTGTTCAGCTGTTCAGCCTTGATGCCAAACCCCTTCCGGCAATTGAAAATGTTCCGGTGGTTTGTGAGTTCCCTGACGTCTTTCCAGAAGAGTTGCCAGGGATGCCTCCGGACAGAGCAGTTGAGTTCGTGATCGAGCTTGAGCCAGGTACTGCTCCAATCTCTAAGCATCCATACAAGATAGCTCCTCCTGAACTGAAATTGTTGAAGGAGCAAATCGATATGTATATGGACAAAGGTTTCATTCAGCCTAGTTCCTCCGCTTGGGGTTGCCCAACTCTGTTTGTTGCCAAGAAGGATCAAACTAAAAGACCCGTGGTTGACTATCGTCCTCTCAACGAGAAAACCATCAAGAACAAGTATCCACTTCCTCGTATCGATGATCTTTTTGATCAACTTGCTGGAGCCTCAATATTCTCAAAGTTGGACTTGAGGATGGGGTACCATCAGATAAAGATCAGAAAGGAAGATATTCCCAAGACAGCTTTCACCACTCGGTACGGTCTATATGAATACACCGTCATGTCCTTTGGTCTCACCAATGCACCGGCAACGTTCTCAAGACTCATGAATTCTGTCTTCCATGAATACCTCGATAAGTTCGTTGTGGTATATCTTGATGACATTCTAGTCTACTCAAAATCCGAGGAAGAACATGGAGAACACCTTCGTCTCACTCTCATGAAACTTCGCGAGCATCGTTTGTATGCCAAGTTTTCCAAATGTGAGTTCTGGATTCCAGAAGTTGCATATCTTGGACATATCATCTCTGCCAAAGGCATTGCCATTGATCCTGAAAAGGTTAAGGCAATTGTGGATTGGAAACCCCCTAAGACGGTGAAACAAGTTAGAAGCTTTCTTGGCTTGGCTAGCTATTGCCGTCGTTTCGTCCAAAACTTTTCCAAGATTGCTAAACCTCTCACTGATCTCACAAAGAAGGACAAAAAGTTCGTTTGGACTCCACAATGTGATGAGAGTTTCAACCTCCTAAAGACTAAACTCACTTCCACACCTGTTCTAGTTGGCCCCGACACCACCAAACCTTTCCAGATATTCTGTGATGCATCACTCCAAGGCTTAGGAGCAGTTCTTATGCAAGAACGTCAAGTTGTCGCTTATGCTTCACGTCAGTTGAACCCACATGAGCAAAACTATCCCACTCATGATCTTGAACTTGCAGCAGTTGTGTTTGCCCTCAAGAAATGGAGACAATACTTGTTGGGTAACAAAACTGAAATCTTTTCCGATCACAAGAGTCTGAAATACATCTTCACTCAGCCAGATCTGAACCTTAGGCAAAGGAGATGGATTGAGAAGATTAAAGACTTTGATCTCACCATTTCTTACACTCCAGGCAAGGCTAATGTTATGGCCGATGCTCTCAGTCGCAAATCCTATTGCAATAATCTCATGATCATGGAAAGCCAACCTCCACTTCATGAAGAATTCCAGAAGCTGAACCTTGGTCTTGTTCCTGAAGGATACCTTGCTAGCTTGACAGCCAGCCCAACTCTCGAGGACAAGATTCGTTCTGAACAACTTCGTGATAATGAAATCAAGAAGATTGTGGATCACATCAAGGAGGGCAATGATAAATTCAAGTCCTTCTCAATTGATGACAAGGGAACTGTGTTTTTCGAAGGACGCATTGCAGTCCCTCAGATTCAAAGTCTCAAGGATATCATTCTCAAGGAGGCTCATGAAACTCCTCTATCCATTCACCCTGGAAGTACAAAGATGTACCAGGATCTCAAGACCCTGTATTGGTGGTCTGGCATGAAACGTGAAATTGCTCAATACGTTTCTGAATGCGACGTTTGTCAACGTGTTAAGGCAGTCCATCAGAAGACAGCAGGTCTACTCCAACCTCTGAAAATTCCTGAGTGGAAGTGGGACATGATTGAAATGGACTTCGTTACTGGGTTTCCAAAGTCCAAAAAGGGCAACGATGCAATCTTCGTTGTTATTGATCGTCTCACTAAGGTTGCTCACTTCTTCGCTGTAAAGGAAACTATCTCAGCTAGCCAGTTAGCAGAGCTCTACACAGCAAAGGTTGTTCCCCTTCATGGTGTTCCATTGGAAATAAGCTCAGACCGTGGAAGTATCTTCACTTCTCATTTCTGGAAAAGCTTTCAAGAAGCATTGGGCACTAAACTTCTGTTCAGCACAGCTTATCACCCTCAGTCTCAAGGGCAAGTCGAAAGAGTCAATCAGATTCTCGAGGATATGCTCAGAGCATGTGGTCTCTCCTTTGGCATGAAATGGGAGGATTGCCTTCCATATGCTGAATTCTCCTACAACAACAGCTACCAGGCAAGCCTAGGAATGGCACCATTTGAGGCACTGTATGGTCGCAGATGCAGGAGTCCAATCAATTGGTCTGGAGCTGGTGAACGTTCACTTCTAGGCCCTGACATTGTTAAGGAAGCCGAGGAGAAAGTTCGTATCATTCGTGACAATCTCAGGATTGCTCAGTCTCGTCAGAAGAGCTATTATGATAGCAAACACAGGGATATGGTCTATGCACCTGGTGATAAGGCATATCTCCGTGTAACTCCCCTCAGAGGCACCCATCGTTTTGGTGTGAAAGGAAAGCTTGCACCAAGATACATTGGCCCTTTCAACATCCTCTCAAGACGTGCAGAGAATGCTTATCGTCTTGAACTTCCAGAAAAACTTTCCAAAGTGCACGATGTGTTCCACGTGTCACAGCTCAAGAAGTGTTTCAAAGATCCAGATCGTGCAGTTGATCATGATTCCATTGAGCTGCAAGATGATCTATCTTATGAGGAGCACCCTATTCGTATTCTCGATGAGACCGAGCGTAAGACTCGCAACAAGAGCACCAAGTTCTTGAAAGTCCAATGGTCGCATCATTCTGATAAAGAGGCAACATGGGAGACCGAAGAGGATCTTCGCAAGAAGTATCCGGACCTGTTCATTTCTCAGTAGGGAATCTCGGGGCGCGATTCCTTCAAGGGGGGGCGTTTTGTAACATCCCAAGTATGAAAATACCCCTAGAATGCTTTGTTCCTTGTTTTATTTCAAGCAATGCATCATGTCATCATGTTTACTTATTGTTTGCATTTGTTTTCCATCTGTTGTATCCTGTTTTCACAACTCAAATTCAAACCTTTTTCAAAACATGGTTTCATACTTGCTCTGTTACAACCTTTGGAACCAAAATAACAAATAAAAACAACCCTTTTTATTCCTTGTTTTCACTTATTAAATTGTTGCTTTAAATCCAACTAATAATTCAATCAATAATTCTCAAATCACCTTTTTAAATTCCCAAACCAAGTTCAAATCAGTACCTTTGGGAACCATAAAAATCACCAAACATTTCTTCCCTCTAAATCATTCTAAGGCCCTAGGGGTAACCCTATTTTTATTCATGTTTTATTAAAGATTTTTATTAAACTCAAAAACCCTTCTATGTTGAATTCAAACACAAACCACTATTTTAAAATTTAATTTTTGAAAACTAAAGTTGGAATGTGGTTTCTAATTATCTAAAAGGCTTAACCAAATTTTTTCTGTGATTTTTGTTGACCAAACCTTAACAGTTTTCTCTAAAAACCAAACTACAAAAAAATATAAAGCAGAAAAAGAATAAAAGTGGGCAGCAGCTAGCGCGCGCAGCAGATAACTAAGCCCAGCCCAGCTAGCCTACACCGCGCAGCAGCCAGCCCGCGCAGCGCCAACTTACCGCTTCGAGCGCGGAGATTCGTGCGCGCGCTCTCCTTCGTCTTCTTCCCGTACGGCGCCCATCGGAGGCATCCACGGCGACCGCGCGCGACCACGGCGGCCACCGCAGCGCCTCCAGGCTATAAAAGGGAGCCCTAGCCCCCCTAGGTGTGCCCTAAGCTCTAGGGTTCCTCGCAGCGCCGCCAAATCTCCTCCTCCTCGAGCTGTCCACTCTCTCTGCAATTCCCGCCGCCGTCGATCTCTGAAAACCTTCATGGCGCCGCCGCAGTTAGCACCCACCTAGCCACCTCTGCCCAGGATCAGCTCGCCGTCACCTCCTCTTCCCCTTGGACACCTTCAATCGCCACGGTGAGCATCAAATCGGCGACGCGATCCCCTCTTTCTTTCCGGCCACCGTGCCTACTTTCTGAATCCAAGGACCTCGCCGTCGTTGCAGGACCCCTCGTCGACGTTGGAGCACGGGACCAGCATCGCCACCTCGCCCTCGACGTGTTGGACACCTGAGCAGCCGCAGAGGACCACCAGGGGCTCCACGCCGTCCTCGACGCCGCCGTCTGCCACGCCGTCGTCACCTCTCTGCCACGGCAACTCCACGGTGAGCTCCACCGTCACCGTCCCCTCTCCCTCTGCTGCTGCACAGCGCGCACACCACGTCCAGCTTGCGCACAGCTCAACCACGGCAGAGCACGGCCGTGCGTTCACTCCGGCGATCTTTCTGAATCTCTCTCAGTCGAGCACACGTTCGCTCGTCAGTTAAAGTTCAGAACTTTAACTGAACAATAACCTGGCTGCGTAGCTACTACTGTCAACACACGCAGCGCAGTGGCGCGAGCCTTTTGCGCGCACAGCGAGCTCGCGGGTTCGAGCCCCGCGGCCGCAATCTTTTTGGGGATTTCTCCCCTACGCTGAGCCCCACCAGGCAGTGGCACTGGAGGCCACGCCAGCGTGTGCGCCACGCTGGCCCCTCTGGCCCACTGCGCAGTGGCAGTGGGTAGATAGAACCTGAGTAACAAAGGTTTTTCTGCGAATTTCAGAAATTCCAAATTCTTTTTAAATAACAGAATTAAATCAAAACTTTAAAATGCAATATCTTTTGTTTTATAACCCCAACAAATACAAACTTTATATGAAACTTGATCTAAATTTCATAAACTTTCCAAATATGCAATTTGTGTTCTGTTTTGAATTTTCAAAATGCAATCTAAATTCAAATTCAAATAATTCAAATGCAAATTGAAATAATTCATAACTAATTCATGCTGTTTTCAAATAATACAAATAAAATATGTTTTTCACACCATTTTGAATGCTCTATTCAAATATAAATTTTGTTTTCTGGTTTGAATAATTTAAATTGCCTAAACTATTTAATTCTTGTTTAATTCAATTAAAAATTGTTTAATTTTGTTTAATTCATAAATAATTAATCCTAAGTCCAATTTCAAATTGTGAAACATGTAATCCAACTAAAATTTGATAAACTTTTCAAATATAAAATTTGTAAATTGTTTTGCACACTTTAACTTGATGATAACAACATTTATTTGTGTGCCATGCTTAAGTAACAAAAATTCCAAATTTGATACTGCCTTTCTAAATTGTTAACTATTGTTCCAATTGCATTTAACTTGTTATGTTATAGTTCCTCATCATGCATGCATCATACTAATTCAACTACACCTAATGCTTAGAGATAGAACAATTAATTCAACTCCAAGCATGGGCTTCCATATGCACCCTTTTGCATATGGAATCCATTTAAACTTGTGTTTCAAGTCAAGCAAGTTATTTTGGTGCATCTATTAAACATGACATGCATCATCCAATGTTTGTGCACTTATGCCATGTATTGATTGCCCGTCTTCCTTCGTTGTTGTTTTTGCTTCTTCTCGTTTAGACGACGACGTTGGTACCGACGAGCCTTACGACACCACTACTCAGGACCTAGCCAGTACGAGGCTGAGCTGCCAGGCAAGTTATCACTCACATGAATCATCGAGTTCTTTTCCACACTTGTTGTCGATACTATCTTTTTGTCTACTATTGCTAGCCCTATGTATCGTTGCTTGTTCTCCGAACCCATCACATGATACCTTGAGCCATGATATTGCCACCACCTCCATACCCATAGCCTTTGCTTGTGCCTTAGTTTTATCTAGCATGCTTAGGGTTGCTTTTACTCGAGTCTGTTGTCGGTTACTACTGTTACTATCTTATTATTCTTGTACCGGGGCTCGTTATTAATCAATCAATCCTGTTAATTGCTAATGGTAATAATAATTTGATGATAAGGCACCGGCAGGAGGCCCATGAGTGGTTTTGGAGCCTGCTAGTGTCGACCCTAATAGGAAAAGGGTCTTGTCTACTGATCCATGATGAGCGCACTACCCGCATTTGGGAAGCGAGTATGGGCGCCCCCCTCAACTTGACCTGATTCGCATCTCGTCCAAATCGCCTCATTTAGTTCGTGTTTTCCATTTGCCGCATGCATGTTTTTGCGAGCCCAGCGCAGGGTGGAACTTTCGTAGTCGGCATATAGGGGGACACGGTCTTAGAGTGCTATGATGGTCCATTTTCTTCTGGGCTTGATTAGCCGTGCGCCCAAGGTTCTTTGGGCTTGATGCGAGGAATGGTCGGTTGTGTTGAGTGCCCCGCTTGGTGGGAGGCATCCCATCTGGCGGGATATTCATGAGTGTACGGCCAAATTGGTGCAACCCTGCAGGGATAATCTTCTCGAGAAGCCGTGTTTTCCGCGGTTATGGATTACTTGGTGAAAGTACTGGCTAACAAGTACTCAGGACAACTTCAACATAGCTATCAATCATGTTTCACCCAATAATTAATAATCTGACTAGTAATAGGTTATTCACACAAATAACTTGATTCACTTTATCATAACTGTGTGAGTTATCCTCGGATTGCTTCTTTGGATAAGGGGCGAGATCCAGGATGGGTTTGGTTGAAGTTATCTTTCAGTTGGTTACAATCCTCGATCTTATCTTTTCTGTTAGCCGGAACTTGTAGTTATATTCTGTAGTTGGTTAGAGCAGCCAGCAGCAACTTTCTTATTACTCCTTTCTTCCGTTGATCCCAAGCATCTATGCTTGTGTTGACGGGTAACTCCTTGATGAACTGTGAGTCTTGCTTGCCAGTACTTGGATGTACTGACCCCGTTGGGGCTGTGGTTTACGCAGATTACTACTACGACTACGATGCTTCCCAGGATGGCTACTTTGTGGAGTTCGACGACGCTGCAGACGAGTAGTTAGCTGGACCAGGGCAGGATCCAGACCTTCGTGGATGGGCTTCGTTTTCCCTTATGTTCTCAGGCTTCTTAAGCCATGGATTTGTCTGTACTCAGACCCTTTGATTGCTTCCGCTGTTGTAATGGATGATATGTTGGGACATGTGTCCTCTGGATGACTGTATTCGATATTTTCTGCCTTAGTGAAGGCCAGTTGCACTTATTTCATTCTTTTGTGTCTTAGAGACATTCTGTGCTATCATTCGTACCAAACTGTTGACGTACCGTGCGTGTTTGATTATGAAGTACGTCGACAGTAGTGCCTTAGGTTCCTAGCGGATAGTTTACCTCGACGGTGGAAGCAGGGCTTGTGTTGTCGCGCATAAGCGCAGGCCTACCAGGAAGCTGGGACGTGGGAGCAGTTATGCCCCATAATCCAAGCACCTGACTTCCAGTTCGTGCGAGGAGTATCCTCTAGAAACCCAGGGTGCGACAACGGGGGCTTGACACGTGCCTAGTAGCGACACGAGAAAATGGAGTTGGTCTGATCCAGCGGGATCGCATTCGAAATTTCACTAAGTCAATTTACTCGGCCGCGCAGTAGAGAGATTGCTCTACTCGGCTACCAGGAAAGTTATCTCGTAACCACAATTGGAGAGATTCGAGTAGGAGATACAGGTTCGAGTTGAGGTGCAACTCGGCATTACTGCTTCGAGAAGACAATTTGGTTTAAACTAGCAGGGCCCTGTGAACAAGTTCACTGGACTCTACCAGCTTCGGGGACTAATGTCGGGGGGCTACCCCCGAGTAGGGGTAAGGCAAGTGGTAAAAGGCAAAGATCAGAGTACTGTTGGACGGGTTGATGGCTACCCGGTACCCTTTACCCGGTAGTCTCTATCCGGTCATATGTACTGAAGGCCAAGAGAAGATATTAAGGAAGATTGTATCCGTCCGGGTAGCGATCATGTGGTCCGAGTAGATGGGTTGCGTTCCTACTCGGGTAAGAAGTCAATGAGCCGGGGCCATCTGATATCCGTATGTATAAACAGGTTGCGGTTCAACTTACGGAGCGCGTGATTATCCGCGCTACGGCGTGGCTACAGTGAGGTAGGCACCTGTCAAGTCCTGTCACTGACAGAGGGGACAGGACATGCCTAGGGGCCTACTCTATATGACTGACAGGGTGGACAGGTCCCATCTGCCGAACGGCGCGGCGACTTCCCGCACCCGCGTCAGCGAGAAGCCGAAGGCGTGCGCTGTCCTGCAGTGGGCATGTCCCATCAAGTTGTACCTTATAGTCTTTGTTTATTCGGCTGGGCACCAGTATATAAGGTGCCCTGCCCCCTCCTGCGCGAGGGACGTTGCCTCAGTTGGCATTTATTGCAAGGAGCAGCACTAGAGCGAGAGAGAACTGCCGAGTGGCTACTCGGCCAAGAGGCAAACTTGTACTGTGGTTACTCGGAGATTATACATACAGAGAGATAGGCAGGAGTAAGGGTGTTACCTCCACACGAGGGCCCCGAACCTGGGTAGTTCTTGTTGTTTGCAGTGATAGAGATACCTGAGCGTGGCTACTCGCCGTGCGATCCCTCCCCGGATACCTCCAGCGTCCATCGGCCCCAACACTTTAGCCATCCCATGGCATATGTCTTCTCCACACCACGACACGCGCCCCTACCCGTACCCCAGCCCCCACCCCCGCCATGCCCCAGCCTCCACCCTAACCGGCGTTCCAGCTGGCCCCGTCGGCCGCGCGCCAGTCCGCTAAGGACGAGGACCGTCATGTACAACGTCGTCCTTGCCTCAACATGGACAAGTGCCAGTGGTACTGGGACAATGCAATCCCAGTACCATGGCCCGACGTCCAACTTGCGGAAGGCGGCACCGGAATCCCTGGAGCGCCAGAATGAGATCCTCCGCCGCCAGGAGGAGCTGCCGGAGGACCTCGTCGGCCATCCGGCGTTCTCCCTCGACTCCAGGTGCTGGGACACCTGGTTCGTGGAGGAGCACGACCTCCGCCGGCGTGCCTTCTTCGGCGCACGCACCACGCGGAGTCCTCCCAGGTGCATCCGCCGTCCCTTCCACGGCGCCGCCGTGCTGGTGGGCAGCTGCGCATCGGCAGCCCACCGCACCTCCCGATCAAGGAGGAGGAGGACCTCTCCGACGACATCTCCCAGTGGGAGGGACTGGGCGCGACCCTCCACGACTCCGCCATGGAGGCCAGGGAGCGCGAGGCCGCAGCGGACAAGGAGGAGGAGGCGCGCGCCACGAAGGAGGCCCTGGCCGCTCTGGCGGCAGTGGAGGAGGAGGCCAGGCAGGCGGCCATAGAGGAGGAGGAGGAGGAATTGCGGTGCTGCCCCAGGTGGTTCCGGCCCCTCGTCGGAACCACATGGGAGTGGACTGGGCCGTCCCGAGAGCTGCCGGAGGCGCCACCGGCCCCCACCCAGCCCGCTACGCCGTCGCGGCCATCTGGCCTACCGGGCCACCTCTACGGTGAGTCGGACTACGTCATCCTTGACGATGATGAATAGTTCCGGCGAGCGGTGGCCGGCCCGGCCTAGCCCTAGTTTTTAGGGGGTTATGTTTTTTTTTGCAATGTAAATCGGCCGCGCGCCAGTCCGCTAAGGACGAGGACCGTCATGTACAACGTCGTCCTTACCTCAACATGGACAAGTGCCAGTGGTACTGGGACAATGCAATCCCAGTACCATGGCCCGACGTCCAACTTGCGGAAGGCGGCACCGGAATCCCTGGAGCGCCAGAATGAGATCCTCCGCCGCCAGGAGGAGCTGCCGGAGGACCTCGTCGGCCATCCGGCGTTCTCCCTCGACTCCAGGTGCTGGGACACCTGGTTCGCGGAGGAGCACGACCTCCGCCGACGTGCCTTCTTCGGCGCACGCACCACGCGGAGTCCTCCCAGGTGCATCCGCCGTCCCTTCCACGGCGCCGCCGTGCTGGTGGGCAGCTGCGCATCGGCAGCCCACCGCACCTCCCGATCAAGGAGGAGGAGGACCTCTCCGACGACATCTCCCAGTGGGAGGGACTGGGCGCGACCCTCCACGACTCCGCCATGGAGGCCAGGGAGCGCGAGGCCGCGGCGGCCAAGGAGGAGGAGGCGCGCGCCACGAAGGAGGCCCTGGCCGCTCTGGCGGCAGTGGAGGAGGAGGCCAGGCAGGCGGCCATGGAGGAGGAGGAGGAGGAATTGCGGTGCTGCCCCAGGTGGTTCCGGCCCCTCGTCGGAACCACATGGGAGTGGACTAGGCCGTCCCGAGAGCTGCCGGAGGCGCCACCGGCCCCACACCCAGCCCGCTACGCCGTCGCGGCCATCTGGCCTGTCGGGCCACCTCTACGGTGAGTCGGACTACGTCATCCTTGACGATGATGAATAGTTCCGGCGAGCGGTGGCCGGCCCGGCCTAGCCCTAGTTTTTAGGGGGTTATGTTTTTTTTTGCAATGTAAATTGGCCGTTTGTCCCCCCCCCCCCCCCCCCCAATGAAGTAAGGAGGGCACCTTTTATTTTTTGCCCCCCCCCTCCACACACACACACATGACTGCTGCTCAAACGGATAAATTCGGGAATTTGTCCGTGTTTTGAGCAGCCCCGTAGGAGATGTCCTGAGCAGTGGCCGATGTGGGGATCATGGTCCCATCCAGTCACGTGTGAAAAGGCCTTTGAATTCCCGCTCCTATTGGTTGATTTTTTCATTGCATACACGTACTGATGGAGTCCTTCACAGTAAATACAAGATTTTCTTTAGTCACTCTCTCACTTCATCAGGTCTGTTGACAGTTTCAAGGTCTCTGGTCGATGCTACGTATGCAGAATATATTATCGACGACGAATTTCTCGTTCTTGGCTGATGACCAAGGGCCGGGTTACCTTTTCATGGAGCTTCGTCATTCCAGTTACCTGCTTGTTAGCCTAATAATTGGCGGCTTAGAAGACTCAATTTGTTTGCGTCTTATTAATTGGTCATTTGAAAGTCTCTTCCAGGCAGCTCATGGCGGCAGCATATTGACTTCGTTTTGGTAGTGTTTTCACGAGTACCTGTTCTTGTACTCCGAGATGGAAATCTTAAGTCTGATCTTAATTGGTTTTACATGTCAATGCCGGGTTCTTACATAGTCCTACTAAGGGCATCATCTGGATTGTTCGGAATTGACTGTTAGGGTGAAAAATTATGATCGAGCCTTAAGTTGTTTGATTTGGCAACAATGGTGCGCTTGTGAGTCCTCCTTACTGAAAGCGAATGTGTTGCTTTTGGAGACCATTCTCGGAGTCCATGTGTCATGAACGGATGTCCGGTGGTTGATTCTCATTGTGGATCTTTGTTGCTCTTTTTTTACTTTAATAATATGGCTATGTGCATTCTAAATGTTTTGTCTAAGCTTAACATCGTGTTGTTATAGAGGCTAGATATAGTGGTATAATCTTGATTTTTTTGTGAATGACATAATCTTGATATTAGTATATAACTTTTTGTCAAAAAAAAATTGGCCATTTGATTTTAACCTACTCTTAGTTAATTGGACTCTAATTTTTTTATCAAGCTAGATATGGTGGTATACTCGCAAGTAAAATAGAGTTGCTTCATAATTTGGTTCATCTATAAACTGACCAAGAAAATGTCTTGACCGACAATATCATGTCATTTGGTGATCTATAAACTGACCAACAAAATGTTTGACCCATAATCCATATCTTGTAGATCTTAAGGTAAAATCATGATCTAGTTGAGTTAAATATGTGTATGTTGACAAACAGAGTATATGCTTAATTTACAGTTGGCTGATGACCATGGAAGTGCTTACGTACGTGTAGATTCATTTTTCTCAACTCTAATTCATTAAAAATTAGTGCACTTCAATTATATGATTGATTCAACTTAATTATATTTGACATGGTGATGTATGGCGAGAAGGAAAACTACAACATTATAATATATAAACATGAGAAACTGGCTATATTCTGACTTTTTCTACAATCTAGCATAGTCTAATCGAAACTGCTTGGTCGTTAGGATAGAAGCAGGATTCACCAATGATCTTGAGTTGTTTAATTTCTATGGATTGTTTATTTCTATGTTTTTAATTAAAGATTTGCCAATACCAGCCGAGCCAGATCCTTTTATTTCTATAAATTGTAGATGATACAAAAGATTTGTCCTTCAAGTTTGTTGGTTAAATATATCATGTGTTCACTCTTCGGATTATATATGTAGTAGTCGGAAAGTTTTAAATAGCCGGCTATAGCCTTCCGAGAGGGTCGGGGCTACGGCTAGAGACTTCAGAGGCTATATGGAGAATAGCCGCTAATAGTCCGGCTGTATGGATATAGCCCGGCTATATCCTGTCTAGGGGACCAAAAATTTTGGACCAAAATTTTTCACCTCCCTCAATTTCGGAGCCCAAATCAATCATTGTTGGTTGTTTAATTGCTGTTGTGAGGTGCGAGTGCGAGTGCGACCCATAGCGAGCTGGTTTCAGAACTGCTGAATTGTGTCATGAATAGTTGTTATTTAAACTCCTGATTGTTCGTTCATCTTATATGATTATGTTGTTACGTTATGCGTTTTCTAATAATAGTATATAAACGATTATATGTTGTCTAAATTTTACTATTTTTTCAATATTAGCAAAATGGCTATATGTTTATAGCCCGGCTATAGGCTTTCATAGCTTTTGAAATCGCCGGGGCTATATGCAATAGCCCGCTATTTTAAACTTTGGTAGTCGGTCGCATGCCTACTGTGTCAGTGTGTTCCGGGCATGTTGTTCGGTTATGAACATGAATAACAGATCAGTTATTCCCCAATGCCCACCCTTGGTTTTTATCCGGAACTATTATGTTTTTGCTGTAGATACCCTCTAACAACCCCAAAAGGATTCACCACGTGTATTACGGGGGAGACATCTCTGGGCACGGGAGGCGGAACGAGCGGGGGACCGCGCGGGCGCTTCTGGTGTCTGACACCGGAGGACTCCGATGGGGATGAAGACGTCGGATCTACGCCGGTGGGATCATTAAAGTACCTCTGTCGTACCCCTACGTCTGAAGCTGGCCGCGATCTCCTCATCTCCGCTCGGGAGGAAAAGCGTAGGAGGATGAAGAAGATAGGTGCAAAAGCGATGGAAATAATTCTAGGTAATGAGGTATGTGATTTCAATTCATCTGAGAAGCTTCTCTTGCCGTCTTCGACGGAAGGCTCTGGATCGGAGACCCATCTTGCGATGATGGCTAGTTCTTCAGCGTTGTCGCCGTCCACCTTTGTGCTTGACAGTTTTGACCCTTCGGAATGGGTATTGGTAGTGAGGCATCGCAACCGTAGTCGTAGCCTACGTGGTCAAGACTGCGACAGTGGACCGGCCGCCGGAGTGCCGACACCGGGGAAGATGAATCCCGGAATTTGTGGATCATACGTGATCGCAAATTCAAAATTTGAAGATGTTCCTTTTCCTGGCCAAACGGGCCGGTTACAACGCATAGACTTCCTTGTTTACAAAAATTCTAATTCCAAGACTTTGGGCCATACGGGCCAGCGAGTCGGTATCGCGTCTGCATACGGCGGGGGGCGTGCGAAGTTAGGGTTTTCGGGGCAGAAGCGCTGGACAGCGGCGCCGCTCGTGATACCTCCTTCCATGGCACACAACGGCGGAGGCCCTGGACCTGGCAATGGTCGGGGTCCAGGTGACGATCATGTTGCGCCATTTAGAGGCGGTCCTGCGGGACGTGGCTACGGGAACTACCAGCAGGGCGGTCCGAGTGGGGCGGCGGGCCAAGCTGACAATCAGAGCAGAAACAATGCTTTTCATGCGAACGCTGGGTTCGGAAGCTTCAATGCTGGCTCGGGCTTCGGAAAGAATGGAGGCTATGGTTTTAACGGTGGTGGTTATCGGCGACCATATTACAATGGTGCTCGTGGCAACTATCGCGGGCGGCCTGGCGCGGGTGCGTGATGCGTGTGTAACACACGTTTGTTGGGAAACCCCAAGTGGAAGGTATGAAGAGGACAACAGTAAGTTTCCCTTAGAAAGAAACCAAGGTTGAATCGACCAGTAGGAGAAAAAAGCAACTTTCGAATGTTGAAGCAGCTGAGATGGCAGGACGCACTACCGGTTCAGCAGCAACGAGGAACCTACACAACACAATCAATTCACTTTGCCCCAACGAGCAGTGAGGTTGTCAATCTCATCGGTTTTGCTGAACACAAAGAGGTTAAACGTATGGTGTGGAAAATAGTATGAGAACAGTATGAAAATAGCAGTAGTAGTGTGAAAACAGTGAAAGCAGTGGTTGTATTATCAGTATGAGAAAACGGACCGGGGTCCATAGTTCACTGGTGGTGTCCCTCCATAAAAGACAGCTAACATGTGTGGTGAACAAATTACAGTTGGGCAATTGATAGATAAATAAACTTGCATGACATAATGATTACTATGATATTCATGCGGGCATTGCAACAAGATACATAGACCATCATCCAACTGCATCCATGACTAATAATCCACCCTCCGAACAAACATTGGGTATTAAGTTGCAAGTAACAGATTATCGCAGTAAGCAAAGTGTGTAATGTAAACAATGTAAACAAAATAAACATCGTTGTTTTCTCCCTAATGGCAACAACATATCCTCCATCCATCACGTTTTTGTCACTCGAGCACAGATGCAAAGGAGACATGAACCCACTATCGAGCATAAATACTCCCTCTTGGAGTCACTAGCATATACTTGGCCAGAGCATCTACTAACAATGGAGAGCATGCAAGATCATAAATAACATACACATGAAGACAACATGATAGATTGATAATCAAGATACATATATCATTCAATAATCATCGGATCCTAGCAAACACAATGTGTAGCATTACAATAAGATGATCTCGATCATGTGAGGCAGCTCACGAGATCTAAACATGAGGCATAAAGAGGAGAGGACAACCATCTAGCAACTGCTATGAACCCGTAGTCCAAGGATGAACTACTCACGCATCACTCCGGAGGCGGGCATGGTGGTGTAGACCCCTTCGGTGATGATTTTCCCTCCCAACAGGATGCCGGGGAGAACTCTAGAACCCTCCTGATCTCGGGTTGACGATGAAGGCAGCCTCGGGTGGTTTTCATGGAAAAGTGGTATATTTTTAGGGTTCACGCATCGGGGGGATATATGGGCGAAAGGGCGATGGCGGTGCCATAGTTACGACGTACCGAACGTGGGTAACTCGTGTCCTTGTTTCCACTCTCCCACGTTTCCACCCATGGTTCTATCAGCAGGCTTATGGCACCCCCGGCAATGAACCTAACTAATAAGACTCGACATCGGTGTTGCATCTACTTCATATACAGTGCGAAAGCTCTGTCGGGTTACTGCCCCTGTGTGACCTAGTTCTCTCGCTGGTGATCACGGAGAGCTCCGGATCTTCATCTATAGCGTCCCGGATTTTTCATCGGTTCTTGATCAAGTTACGAAGCCGTGTTTCTAATCACGTACGTGTGGGTACCATGTAGGTGTTGCACTTGTGGCACTTGATCATGGCATAATACATCTCCTCACGATTATGCGCGTCTAATTGTGGGGATTAACTACATATACTTCCATGTTGACCTCGTCACCAACAATCTTCCGCTAGCTCATGAGACAAGATTATGCTTCCACCTTGTTGCAAGAAGTCTCAGATCGTTGAGAGCCTCCTACCATTTTGTGGAGTAGTCTCAACCTTGTGTAAGGGTTTGGTCAGCGCATTCAAGTCGACCTCATAGTGGAAACGAGAATCTCCCTCGCCGGAGAAACTCGAGGAGAATAAGGTGTGCACATCTGTGCTATTGAAGTGCCTAGGTGGCTCCACACCTCTCCAACGCAGACGTACTTCCATTGGGAAGAAATTATGGGAAACATATCTTTGTCTCCTTGTTTTCACCTGTGGACGACTCTTTCGCGGCGGGGGGGGGGGGGGAGGGATGATGCAGCCCAACCCATTCCACCAAATACTCGCAAGACATCGTGAACTCGCTCTTGGCTCTCTATGATCTCAATGACTTTGTGAATGGTTCACTACCTCATGTGGATGTGCTATGTGTGCTCAGGTACGACCTACATGATGATGCTAAAGACGCTCAAGACGATGCCATAAAAGATGGACAAGAAAAGGAAATTCTTGTCAAGGCTGAACATCGTTGGTTTTGTATTTGTGTCGAATATTTGTACAAAAGGGTTACGTTAGGACTTGAAGTTGTATTAGGTGTGGCTGGGTACGAGTAGTATTGGAGTCGAACTCTATGCATTTCCATGGCATGGAGGTATTCCGGCCTGTCAAGGTG
>JAPCYS010003366.1:0-29447 GCA_028641055.1 Alopecurus myosuroides | reverse complement strand
GTCCTCAACGAAAACCTTCCGCACTCACCGCACTCGTCATTGACGCGCACGAGCTCTCCAGCAAAGCACTGCCCCGAGCGCACCTCGCCTCTAAGCACACCGGAAACGAATCGCGCCGCCAGGAAATGGCAAGCTCACCGTCCTCGCCCACTCGCGTCGCCATCAACGACCTCATCAGCGACTTAGATCCACAACTTGGGTCACCCAAGCACGCCGGCGACGAGCCGGAGAAAACTGCGGCCTCCGCGGCGGGCGGAGAAAACCTATCCGCCGCCACAGACATTGCGGGCGCGAGCTCCGCCGCTTCCCCGCCGTTCGCTCCTATAACGGAGGAGGAAAAGATACAGCTCGTCGGTGACGAGCTCGCCGCCGCTGAAGCAGCCACCGCCTCCGCCACCGGAGCAGATGAAGAGGCGGAATCTGCAGGCAACTGGATTGCCTGCAGCATTCCCCCGGCTCTTCTTCCAAACATGGAGAAAGAGGGCCTGATCCTCCAAGGGAAATGGCGGCTCCCTGAAGACGAGAACGAGCCAACGCCGAGAGATGGCGAAAGGGTTCTTCTTTCTTCCCACCTCCTGAGAGGTATGGGGCTCCCTCCTTCCGCTTTTTTCCTCCAGTCCTTTCCCACTACAACATCCAACCCCATAAACCTGCCACCCAACTCTATTCTTTATATGGCCGGTTCCAGGCCCTATTCGAGGGTTACTTAGGTTTAGAGCCTAGGTTAGATTCTGGATGTATTGTTTCGGGGTTAAGCGGAACTCCTCGGGGGCGCACTCCCGACTTGCGGGACCATCTCCTTTACTCTTCGGAGGTTTAGGGAAGATTGGTTCCCAAGATCAAGACATCAGAATCCGTCAAATTTTGGACGGGTTCTTTCTTCTATCATCCCGATGTGCCTTTTCCAAAAAAGGCCATCGGGGTTCCACCTTTCTGCAACACTGCTGCCATTCCCCAAGATAATTGGGGAACGGAAGCCGTCCAGGTTCTGCCGCCTGATCTTCTAAGGATCAAGCGGCGCATCGCCAAGCTCACCTCCTCCACTCCACCTTTGACCGCATGGACACGGTCTTATGCTGACTGAATAGACGAATTCAGCCATTGGCCAACCACGGTGATCGTCTCCTGTGCGAATACATGGGAGTCAAGGATCCAATGCGGACAACCACCAAACATTGGCCGCAAAGGAGCTTCGACGGCGCATCAACCAGTTGGTCGCATCACGCGACCAATACGAAGCGAGTCGGCCAATGTATACGGCCGACAATCCGGTTCCAAGGTAATTTTTTAGTAATTTGGGTATAGTTTCAGCATTCTTCTCGGATTTTCTAGCTTCTGATTCGATTTATTTGTCCGACAGTTCGCGGATCTTCAAGATTCGGAGTTGGCCTCCGAGGCTGAGCTGGACGCGCTGCGCACCGCTGCTACAGGTGGACGCAAGCGCAAGAAGATTACTTCCTCTGAGGAAATTATCGACCTTGACGGAATCCCCGTCGCCACTTCCAGGTTCTTTTTCTTTCATGGGAACTTTTCATCCATCTTCCGTGTTTTAACTTTTCCGAGTTTTTTGTTTTTTAGCCTGCCTCCCTCCAACCTAAAGCCGAAGAAGCTCAAGAAACATAAAGTTGTTTCCAGCCGAGGCGGTCAACCTTCTCCCGTCGTCGCCCCGGATACACCGTCCACGATGGCGGAAGAGCATGCTGCAGCCCCCACGACCAAGCCGTTAGAGCCCAGCCAGCCTGTTGTGTCGGACACGGACACGAGGGAAAGGGCGGCTCCAGAGGTGGGAAAATTTCCTCGGACTTTCGACGAAGAAATTCCCACCTTTGACAAGGACTTCAAGATTATCAATGACGGCCTAAGCGCGGCCGGAACCCTTTTTGCGGAATACGCAAAAGAGTTCAAGGAAAACTTGGCGGGTTTGCAACGAATGAGCCAGGTATGTAACTCTAGCCCCCAAGCATTAAACAAAACTGCATGCCTTTTTTGCTTTGATGCTTTTTGTAACCATTCTTTTCCTTGCTATGTTCCAGCAAACCGCCGAAGCCATTAACATGGAAGTTTTCAACAAACTCTCCATCAAGAATAAAGAGGTTAGAAATCTTCTTTCTATTCTTGAGGAGAGAGAGACGGAACTGGCATCGTCTCAGCTCGCTTTGTCGGAAACAGCAGGTAAACATTTTTCCTCTGAAGTTAGCGATTCAACTTTTTTGTCTAAGTACTTATTCCGGAAATTTTCTAAACTCGGAATTTTCTTTGCTTTCCAGCTGCTTTGGCTAAGGCCAAGCAAATAGCTGAAGATGCCGGCAATGCCGAGAATCTCCGAAAGGAGAATTTGGAGCTTCACAAGCATCTTGTGAAGGCTCAAAAGGATCTGGAGGCCAGCAACTTGGCCCTTGGAGTTGCCAACTCCAAGGCTTCTGAGCAGGCGGAGAAGGATAAATCCACCATTCAGGATTTAGAAAATGCTCTGAATCTTCGCCTGGAGGAAATCTCCGAGATCGACAAGCTTATCGGTAATTTTCTGTTACCTTTTTTATTGTTCCATATCTTGTTTTTCTTCTCTGTTTTTCACCTAACACTTTTGATTGTTTTGTCGGAAAAAAAACAGGAGATACCCCAGATGGTACCCGGCTTGAAGGGATCCAGGCCTTTGGGAAGATGTGGACTTCGATCCGTGCTGCTGGAATGCAGCTGGTGAACAAGTTTCTTCCCGCAAGGACTGGGGAGTTCTCGGAGGTTGAAAAACTTCCGGGAGCCATCATTGTCGGATATATACTGAATAGGGGTATAGAAGATGGTAGACAAAGAGCCGGACTACCAGGGTGGCCTACATGGTAATGGGCTTAGGTCCATTGGGCGGCCCAGTAGACCGACGCGCAGAAGCCGGATTCTAGAAGAACCCGGATCACGGCCCGCGTGATCTGGCTTGGAGGAGAAGACGGATTCCTTGCTTTCCAAGTTACAAGTTAAACGTAGTCTTCTAGGTTTCTTATTCTGTAAGCCCTAATCCGGCTATTATATAAAGCCGGATGGGAGATAGATTAAACAAGTTCTAAGTTAGACACAAGTTCAAGCTCTAAGCAACTCGCCGAGAAGCTCATCCTCGCCGAGAAGCTAGATCTACACCCTCACATTGTAACCCTGATAAACGGGCTTTAGTCCCAATTAGTGAGAAGTGCAGGAGTAGGTACGCCATACTGTCGCGACGTACCGAGCCTGGGTAAAATCCCGTGTTCTGTGTTACTACGCTATCCCGTTACCCCACGTCTCTACCATAGTCTCATGGCACCCCCGTCTATGAAAACTACTACGATGTCTCGACAGTTGGCGCCCACCGTGGGGCAAACGACGTCAGGCGTGAAATTCCGATCTGGGATACTTGGCGGAATTGGAAGATCGATCACTGTCGGAAGCTTGGAGTTCGACGACGACGTCGGCCGCTTCCTCGACAACGGATCCTATATACCGGCGCAAAACCATCTGGTAAGTGCCTGCGTGTTACCGATCGGATCTGCTAACATCTTTATCGGACTAACTGCAGAGGCAATGGGGTTTTGCGGTGGAAGCAAGTTTATCACACCCGCCCTATACCCAGTCGAAGACGACTATGATGCCGGATTCTGCTCAGATCGCCGACAAAAAAGTGATACACACTTTATCGGCATGGTGCAATCCGAAATCGCTGAAAACACGGATGACGGAAATCCCGTGCAAGAGGCAGATAACAACCTACCCGTCATAGAGACGGAAGAAGAAACACCCGTCACAGAGGCGGAAGATCCGACATCCGTCAACAAGACGATGAACTCGGAAGCAGAGTCCGTGCTCGCCGCCATCGAGGCGAGGTTGGAGTCGGAAACCGGATCGGATAACTTCGACTCCGAAGACGAAGACGAGGATGCCTTCGTAAGAAAGGTTAAGTCCTTTCAAGAGGGATTCCATGAAGTGCTAATGGCAAAACCAGCTGATACAACGGGTGCCGACAGCCAGGAAAGCCCTAAAACCCCTCCGCCGACGGAAGAGAGAGAAGATGGAGAAACTTCTCCGATATTCCCCAATGTTAAGGAGATGACAGAAGATGAGCCTGTCAAAAAACCTCCCTCTTCCAAGAAAAAGCACCGTGCTTCTAACAAACTCCAATACTCCGGAAGAAAAAATCAGCCGATCTCGCTGATGAAAACCTGGAAGTAGGAGATATTAGCGGCACAAAGCCAGCGGAAAAGAAATCTAAGGAAATCACTGCTCCGCCAATGACAGAACAGGAAGAGCAAGAGCTATTACAAACACCAGTGGGACCAGATGAACCCCCTGAGATGCTGGAAGCCAGGAGACAAGCTTTCCAACGGCAACAGCAACATCTGCTTAGATCTCGGCAAAATCTCCAACAAACCCATAATGACATCAAAGTCATGAAGGAAGAAATAGAGGAGTACGAGAGAAAGCATAGATCCGCGTTAAAATCTACTAGGTTACCCGGAATCGCAAAACCGGAAGAACTGCCGCCAAAAGAAAGGTTTTTATAACCCATCTTGGCAAAAGCAGTTAAACGGCAAAGATGCCAAGGGTGAACCAATATACAACCGCAGCGGAAAACGCGGAAGCAGCGTTCGCCATCCTAAACAACGATCTGTACTCCAACGGGGAAAAACTCCAAGGGGTGTATGCTTTCCTAGGAAAAGCATTACAGCAGCAATAGAGAGGCCAAGAACGATCAGGGAGGCTGCATGATAATTCCGCTCTCTGCAAAACAGCTACTTGCGCTGCTGGAGCACCTGGACCGGAAGAACCCGGAGATTCGGATAAAAAAGAGGATCCGAGAAAAGACAGGAAAAACCCAGACAACCGGGACGCAACGTCTAGAATCGGACCTCATCTCCCGAAAGATGGATATAAACCACACGATCGGGAAGACAAACACCGGAATGACGGCAAAATAATGCCACCTCCGAGAAACCCAGCTGAAAAAGCTGGAAGATATGATATACCTCACAGACGTGAAAGATCCCGGACCTCCTAAGGATAAGGAAAGGCATAGAAGCAGAACTCCGCCTAACCCAAAAGGACGTGAACACGAAGAGATAGAGATAACCTCGGAAAAGCGCGTCCGCGCAACAATGGAAAAGAAAGGAGCAGATCCCTTCTGTCCATTCAGCCGGGAGATATTCTGCACACATTGATAGAGCAGAAAAGGATGATCTATACTTTGGTCCTAAGTGTTTTACTGACAGGATCCGAAGGATAACCCTGCATTCTGGCTTCGCCAAAGTTGGTCCAACCTACCAAAATATACCGACAGTACAAACCCGGATACCTGGCTCTCAGATTATTATACAGCCGTCCAAATCAACAATGGGACAGACCTGGAAGCTGTCAAGTTTCTTCCTAATGTTGCTAGACGGAGCCAGAGATTGGATCAATGGTTTACCATCAAGAACCGTCGACAGCTGGGATGATATGGCTAGAGTATTCACTCAGCATTTTCGGGGAACATACAAACGCCCAAATAGCATCAACCAGCTGAACTGTTGCACCCAATTTGAGGACGAACCATACGTGGATTTCATCTCCAGATGGACTGCAATGAAGAATAGTTGTTCTGGAGTAACTGACGTACAAGCAATGCATGCTTTCGTCAATGGCCTAAAACCCGGACTCGTACCATTCATGGTTGGTTCTAAACAGCACAAAGATCTCGGATCTATGCTTACAACCGCTAATGAGCACGCTGCAGCCGAAGATGATATCAGAGCAAGAGGAGGCAATATTGAGTCACTATACTCGCCAAGAAAACCCCTCGTTCTGACAAAAAAGGAACTCCAGAGTCAACGACAAAGCCCAAGGAGGTCAACATAGCCTTTGGAGGAGATAAGGGAAATAAGTGGAAAGGCCGCAGTCCAGATCCAATCAATTACACTCCCGAAGAATGGGAGAGAATTAAGTCGGAACCCTGCGTCCACCACTCGCAATTTGGGAAACCAACCCACACAAACGCGCAATGCCGGCTAAACAAGCATATGAAAGGCAATGCAGGATCCGGAAATAAAGGGAAGGGTTCCAAAAGGAAACCTGCCAAACAAAAGCCAGAAGCTGAAAAGAAGACAGTGAATCGGACACTGATGACAAAATCCAAGAACAACAGCGAAAGGGCGAACCCAAATTTCCGAGAGTTGACGGAGAAGCAATGTTAACTTTCTTAGCAACCCCGTCAGCAAAGGTGGCCAAAAGAACACTTCGAGAAATAAACGCGGTTGTTCCGGCAACCCCGAAATTCTTGAAGTACTCCAACACACCGATAATCTAGAATCAGTCTGATCATCCCGGAAATATCCATGAACCCGGCACACAAGCTCTTGTTGTCAGCCCTATTGTTCAAAACACTAGGCTAAGAAGAGTGCTGATGGACGGAGGATCCAGCATTAATATAATGTACCTGGATACACTGAAGCACTTGAAGATCTCCGAGTCCCAGCTCAACTACAGCAATATACGCTTCCATGGCATTGTTCCTAGCAGGCAAGCACGATCCCTAGGAGAAATTTCCCTAGATGTCACCTTCGGAGATAAAGATCACTTCCGACAGGAAAAAGTATCCTTCGAAGTAGTGCCGTTCGAAAGCGTGTATCACGCAATACTCGGACGTCCAGCTTTCGCCAAATTCATGGCAAGATCCCGTTATATCTACAACAAGCTGAAAATGCCAGGACCCAAAGGAGGAGTAATCACCATAGCCGGCGATTTCAAGCTGGCAAATGAGTTGGAGAAAGAAAACGCCCTTTGCGCTCAGAGAGTTATAGCAAAGGAGGAAATGAAGGAATTAGCCAAGGAGGTATCGCCGAAAGAAATGCCGGCAGGAAAAGAAACTCGGAAGCCAACAGATAGTTTCAAGGCGTCCGAGAATACAAGACAGGTAATCCTAGATCCCAAAGATCCGACAAAATTTGTCGTCGTAGGGACTGGGATGACCGACAAATAGGAAGGCGAGCTCATCAAGTTCCTCCGTGAGAACTGGGATATTTTTGCCTGGTGTCCAGCTGACATGCCAGGCGTACCCAGGGAACTTGCTGAGCACCAACTCAAGGTTATTCCCGGATCAAAACCCGTCAAACAAGGTCTCCGTCGTTTTGACGGAAGAAGACAGAAGGCTATTGGCAAGGAAATTATCCGGCTTTTAGCAGCGGATTTCATCAAGGAAGTAATCCATACTGATTGGTCCGCAAATCCGGTCCTAGTACCGAAGAAAGACACCACTGCTCTTAGAATGTGTATAGATTACACAGGATTGAACAAGTTGTGTCCGAAAGATAGGTTCGCGTTACCGCGAATCGATCAAATAATAGATGCCACTGCAGGCTCCGAGCTTTTATGCTTTTTGGATGCATACTCCGGGTACCACCAAATACGCATGAAAAAGGAAGATCAAATCAAGACTTCTTTTATAACCCCGTATGGGACGTACTATTACATAACCATGCCTTTTGGCCTGAAGAACGCAGGTGCAACCTAACAGCGTTGCATGCAACGCTGTTTGCATAGTCAAATTGGCAGAAACGTTCATGTTTACGTGGACGATATTGCCGTCGTAACCAAGGAAAAAGATACACTCCTTGAGGATTTGCGAGAAACTTTCAAAAACTTACGCACGTACAAGATGAAGTTGAATCCATCTAAGTGCGTATTCGGGGTTCCCTCAGGAAAACTTCTGGGTTTCATTGTTTCCCATAGAGGAATAGAAGTTAACCCGGAAAAGATCAAGGCAATCTTGAACATCAAAACCTACATGTGTAAAAGATGTCCAAAGATTGACGGGTTTCGCTGCAGCCGTCAGCAGATTTATCAGTCGGCTGGGGGATAAAGCCTTACCACTCTACAAGCTGCTGAAGAAATCCGACAAGTTCAAATGGACAGAAGAGGCTGATGCAGCGTTGGCCCAGTTGAAGGAAACCTTGATGAACGCTCCCATCTTGGCATCTCCAAAAGACGAAGAACCCATGTTATTATACCTTACGGCTACAAGTCGGGTTATTAGTGCGGTAATCGTTGTGGAGCGGACAAAAGAAGAACAAAGCATACCAGATCAACATCCGGTATATTACATAAGCGAAGTTTTTTCCGAATCCAAACAAAGGTATCCGCACTACCAGAAACTGGCATATGGCGTATTTTTTGCATCCAGAAAACTGCGTCATTACTTCCAAGGGCATTCCATAACAGTGGTATGTAAAGCACCACTAGGGGATATTATAAACAATGCGGAGGCAGCCGGCCCAGTAGCTAAATGGGGCATCGAGCTGGCAGCCTTCGACATTAAGTACCAGCCAAGGACGGCAATAAAATCCCAAGTTTTGGCAGATTTCGTCGCCGACTGGACAGAAGCAATGGAAAAAACACCGATGCCAGAATCCGAGTACTGGATCATGCACTTTGACGGATCCAAGATGAAGGAAGGAGCTGGGGCTGGCGTAGTCCTAAAATCTCCCAAGGGAGACACAATGGAGTACGTATTACAAATACACTTCAACGCCAGCAATAACGTGGCAGAATATGAAGCTCTGCTTCATGGCTTGCATATTGCAAAAGAAATAGGGGTAAAACGCATCTTATGCTATGGAGACTCGGATTTGGTACAGCATCAGCTCAACCAAACCTGGGACGCGAAAAGCCCTATAATGGCCGAATATCGGAGGACGGTGGATGAGTTCGCCATCTGTTTCTTCGGGTTCGAAGTCCTTCACATAAAAAGGGAGGAAAACTGGAATGCGGATGCGTTAGCCCGCATGGGATCAGAGAGAGTAAAAACTTTACCACCAGGGGTATTCGTCCAGCACTTGCATGAACCATCCATAAAAAGGTGGAGACGTTGATTACCCTCTGGCATCTGAAACAATCGAGGTCATGCTCGTTAAACCGGATTGGACAATTCCATACTTAAACTTCTTAGTCAATTAGAAGTACCCGGAAGGAGCAGACGAAGTCTTGCAAAGGCAAATACAGCGTCGGTGCAAAGGATACGTGGTGATCAACGACCACTTGTATAAACGCAGTACTTCCGGAATCTTTCAACGGTGTATTTCACCAGAAGAAGGAAGAGAAATACTGGAAGAAAATCCATGCCGGCGATTGCGGACATCATGCTCAATCAAAAAGCATAGTCAAAAAAGCATTCCGGGCGGGCTTTTCTGGCTAACAGCCAAGTCAGACGCCGAACGCATAGTGAATACATGCGAAGGATGTCAATATTACGCCAAGCAGACCAATTTGCCGGCCCAAGCACTTAAAACTATCCCTATCACATGGCCGTTTGCGGTCTGGGGGCTAGATATGATGGGACCGTTCAAAACTGCAAGAGGTGGACTTACACATCTACTCGTAGCGGTAGATAAGTATACAAAATGGGTGGAGGCTAAACCCATCAAAAAGCTGGATGGCGCAACTGCCAGAAATTTCATTATTGATTTAGTAATGAGGTATGGCGTCCCACATAGCATAATAACTGATAACGGGACAAATTCCTCCATTGGGGAGTTGGCAAAATACTGCCAACAAACGGGAATCCGCTTAGATCTTGCATCTGTGGCACACCCGCAATCTAATGGACAGGTTGAAAGAATGAACAGTTCAATCCTGCAAGGATACGCCCCCCAAGACTCGAATCTCCTCTCCATAGAGCAGCTGGAGCGTGGGTAGAAGAGCTACCTTCCGTGTTATGGAGTATTCGAACGACGCCAAATAGGTCAACTGAGCAAACCCCGTTTTTCCTAGTTTATGGTGCGGAAGCTATTCTTCCAACGGACATGATCCATGATAGCCCAAGAGTGCAGAATTTTGACGACTCGGATGCCGAAGAAGCACGACAGGATGCCGTCGATCTCTTAGAAGAGGAACGAGAACTTGTGCTTCAAAGATCTGCCATCTACCAGCAAGGTTTACGACGTTATCATAGTCGGAAAATCAGGCATCGTTCTTTTAAAGAAGGTGACTTAGTGCTGAGATTGGTGCAGCAAAGGAAGCACAAATTGGCCCCAGTAAGAACCATTTGTCATCAGTAAAGCCATGAAGAATGGATCATACTATCTTGTCGACATTCGAGATACGGAGGATGATCCCGAGAAGCCGAATCGCAAAAGAAAGAGAAAAATAGATGATAAACTAGGAGAGACAAAAAGGCCTTGGAGTATCCAGCAATTACGTCCCTTCTATACTTAGTTTCAATTTCTATGTAAATATCTTTGAGACCATGAAATAAAGTTGTCGGAATGTTGTCATTCATATTTCATTATAAGTACAAAATATTTCCGCCTCATCTATTTCCCAATGATCTTACAAATACTCAATGTTAACCCGAAATTGTGCCTGCGTGCTCGGTGTTTAAAAGCTGAATGATTCGGCCTGTTAAAGGTTAAAGGAAACTCGGATTGTGCCTGCGTGCCCAAGTTTCAAAGCAGTTCCTTGTTTTCTCTAAATTTTATCTGATTGTGTATGTGTTGGGTTACTGAAACTAGTCAGTAAAAATGCTTCTAGCATGATCCATGTTTTTGAGTTTTAAAACTGTTTGGTTCGTCCCAGTTACTCGACATGACGATACATATTGCTAGTTGAGCCATTTTTAAACACTAGAGCAGTTAAAACACAGTTGCCAGATTACTTAGAAGATAAAGGAACAAGTCAAACCCGGAAAAACTTTGCAAGAAACTTGAAATTGCAAAAGGCGGAGTTCTTGTTTCGACAAACGACATAGAAGCATTACAATATGAATTGCATTGTAAAAATGCTCTTATACACATCCATCATTCGGGTCGAGTGTATTCCCTCAAGCATCCGAGTCTTCATCACTGCTATCATTCTCGGGGGCTGCGGGCACTTCTTCTTCCGGATAAGTAATGGAAATGTTGACCATAGAGGCAATCTTGGAAGCGTGCCCTTTAACTTCATCAAAAATCGCATTTCGTTGCGCTTCTGTATATCCTTGAGGGATACCGGATGCTACGCGCCAAGATTTGGCATTAAGGTAATGTAGACGCATAAGGCCAAGTGCCATGCGTGCACCACCTCGTGCGGCGGAGCGAAGGATGGATTCTTTCGACTCTGCTACTTCTGTGATGGCACCCGGAAGTCGGTAGACTTCCGAAAAGCATACAATACTTGTGGGAAGGAATTTATTAATCAGCTGCATTCCTGCATTCCTGATTGAATTCCACACTTCCCCAAAGGCCCGGATCTTTTCAGTCCGAGAAATTCCTGGAAAATTTCCTGCTTTTTCGACAAAAGTAAAGGTTACATGGAAAGATACAAGAAATAAGACAGGAAGACATTGGTAAAAAGAAGTTAACTTACCAAGAACCTTGTCAATTTCGTCGCCTTCTTTCATGCGCGGGAGTAGCATACTTTCCAAATCATTGATAACAGATTTATCTTCCGCTGCCTGTAAAGAGGCCTTGGATTGAGCAATCCCAAGGGCCAGATTACTGGCTTCTAGGTCTTCTTGAGCTTTCAGAAGTTCCTTTCGGAGGTTTGAGTTTTCCTCACGAAGCTGAGAAACATGGACAGCGTTTTCTGCTAATTTGTTGGCTTTGTTTAAAGCAGCTGGAGGGCAATAATTAATTTTAGTTTACAAAACAATTCCGAAGAATTCTCCAGAGAAAACAAATGGCACAAAATAAAATACCGGTGGCTTTTGATAGTTGCCGCTGAGATGACGCTAGTTCGTTGCTTTTAGACTCAATAACAGATTGAAGGGTTTTTACTTCTCTGCTCTTGAGACTAAGTTCTTCAAAACTTCCAAGTTTATGGCGTCTGCGGAATGCTAAAAACATGGAAATGAAAGCCAGATGCTTAAGTTTGAACAGGCATATGAAGAAACATTAAGAAGAATTCATATTTCAACTTAATGCTTGGGGGCTAGAAGTATTACCTGGCTCATTTCTCGCAAATCGATCAAGACCTCGTTGAATTCTCTGGCATATTCCGCGAAGAGAATTCCAACGTGATGAAGGCCATCGTGTATAACCTGACGAGGCGAAAATGCGATATCATTGCGAACAACTAATCCATTTTGTGGCCAAGGGCGAATCAGAGGCGCAGGAACAAAGAATTTCTTTGCCTCCGAACGAATATATCCGAGTTCGTCGAATGGTTCTTCTTTTATCCGGATATCGTCCAGGTTGGGAATAGATTCCTCTTTGGTAGCTGATTGCCTTTTGCGCTTCCGATTGTTGTGAAACTCGGCATGTAATTTGTTGAGTTCAGCATCGGAAGCAAGATCATTTTCTCCAAGTTCATCAAACTGGGAAGGAGTTAACAATATGTTAAAAAGCGGAGAGAGAAGATAATCTGAAGAAAAACGTGGAAACAAGGAAAGATAATACCTTAGGGACCAGATTTTCCACGTGATAAATCGCCAGACTTTCCTCAATCTGACTACTGACGGCGACCAGTTTGTGAAGTCGTCCTATAAAATCCTTTCTGGTAAAGGCCTTATCTGTTCCTCTCATGCTATCTTCTGGCCCTTGGTATTCGCAAAGAAGTCGAGAACGAAAAGAGAGAGGTTGGATACGGCGTCCAAACCAGCACATAACGGTATCCTTCCCAACCAAAGAAGGTTGAGAGGAAGAAAGTTTGGCGATGCGCCGCTTTATCTTCATCAGGTTTTCTGGCAAATTTCCCCTACTGCGGCTGTCCAACTCTCGCGAGGAGTAGCGGCAGAATTAACAAAGGGAGGAACCCCGGTTGCCCTGCCTGGGAATGGAATGTCCTGATGATAAAAGAAAGAACCTAGCCAAGATTGGTCAGGTTCCGGCATTTCTATTTTGGATACCATTCCTCCCTAAATTTTCTGAGGATGAAAGATACGGTTCCGCAAATGGGCGAAATGCCATTGTGATGTTATGCTTTACCTCGAAGCAATATTGCCAGAAATTTAGGTCAGGTGTTATCCCGAGATATCCTTCGAAAAGGGCTTGGAAACTGGCTAAGTAGAGGATGGAATTCGGAGAAATATTGTGTGGTTGAACGCCATAAAAGTCAAGGACGTCTAGAAAAAAGGTGGAAGGGGGAAAACCCACCTCTCGCAACATGAGAGGTAAGGATGACGCGTTCTCCGACTTCTGGCTTGGGCTCGGGTTCATCTTTCGAGATTCGCCATTTGCCCTTAACTATGGATCCCTCCTTTGACATCCGACGAAGAAGGACGAGAGAAGTATTACTCGGACTCCAACTGCCGACAATTTCTGTTTCGTTGTTGGCTCCGGTGGCAAAGCGCTCATCGCCACGGGAATGGATCTTGACCCTCGCCGTCGTTGGGACGAACGGAGGGGGTGCTGCGGAGCTCGATCCCGCAATGTCCGCGGCGGCGGAAGTGTTTTCTCCCCCCCGCCGCGGAGGCCGTAGTCTTCTCCGGCTCGCCGCCGGTGTGCTTCTGCGATCCCGGCTGCGGATCCAGATCGCTGACGAGCTCGTCGATAGCGGCGCGGGTTGGCGACGACGGCGAGGAGGCCATCTTTTGGTGGCGCGTTGCGTTCCGGCGTGCGAAGGATGCGTGCGCTGGGACAAGGAACTTGCTCTCGAGCTCGCGTTCGCGTCAATGGTGTGGGCAGTGAGGGAGTGAGGAAAGTTTCCGATGAGGACGATGATGACTATTTATAGCCAGAAACCCGTTTAGATACGTGCCAACGGCTCTTTCGACCGTTGGATGCTCGACGCGTGTCGATCGCCGGAAACTACGGGAAATAAAACGGCAGGGGAATGATGGCTATCTCCTCGTTTCCGGTGAGAATCTGTCAGAGATACGCTGAGGGGTTTCCCGCGTGGAATCAAGCGGCGCTTGCGTCAACATGTTTAAGACGCTGACGTTATGAGTTCCTTTTCCGCGAAGGATCGCGAGAAGAAAAGCCGGACTTTCATAGTTCCGAGTTTTATGTTACCATCTCCTTCAAAAGGAAAGTAGAAAGAATCAAGACTGCTGAATCAAGATTTCCCGGACAAAATGTATTTGGCGAAAGACGGAGAATCAGAGTTTTGATCCTTCCTGGGGGCTATTGTCGGATATATACTGAATAGGGGTATAGAAGATGGTAGACAAAGAGCCGGACTACCAGGGTGGCCTACATGGTAATGGGCTTAGGTCCATTGGGCGGCCCAGTAGACCGACGCGCAGAAGCCGGATTCTAGAAGAACCCGGATCACGGCCCGCGTGATCTGGCTTGGAGGAGAAGACGGATTCCTTGCTTTCCAAGTTACAAGTTAAACGTAGTCTTCTAGGTTTCTTATTCTGTAAGCCCTAATCCGGGTATTATATAAAGCCGGATGGGAGATAGATTAAACAAGTTCTAAGTTAGACACAAGTTCAAGCTCTAAGCAACTCGCCGAGAAGCTCATCCTCGCCGAGAAGCTAGATCTACACCCTCACATTGTAACCCTGATAAACGGGCTTTAGTCCCAATTAGTGAGAAGTGCAGGAGTAGGTACGCCGTACTGTCGCGACGTACCGAACCTGGGTAAAATCCCGTGTTCTGTGTTACTACGCTATCCCGTTACCCCACGTCTCTACCGTAGTCTCATGGCACCCCCGTCTATGAAAACTACTACGATGTCTCGACAATCATGGAGGTGGCGGAATCCAGGGATTCTATCCTGCGTTCCGATGCACGGGGTGGTGCGCGTATGGCACTCGGCCTTATGCGCATGCACTACCCCGGTGCTAAATCTTGGCGCGTGGCGTCCGGTGTCCCTCAAGGATACACGGATACTCAGCGAAATACCATCTTTGATGAAATCAAAGGCCACGCCACCCAGATCGCCTCCATGGTAAATATTTCTGTCAATTATCCAGAAGAGGAGATCCCTCCAATCCCCGAGGACGACAGCAGCGAGGAGGAATCAGATGCTTGAAGGGCTACCTTTGACCTGGATAGCAAAAGTAGACAATAGGAGCATTACTTTTCTTTCAATATAATCCAAAATGTAATGCTTCTATTTGTATGAATGAAAAATTCCGCCTTTTGCAGTCTTAATTATGAAACTTTTTGCAAGGTTTTTCGGATGTTACTATTCCTTTATCTTCTAAGTTCTCTGGCATATATGTTTTAACTGTCCTTAGTGTTTGAAATGGCTCAAATAGCAATATGAATCATCATGCCGAGTAACTGGGTGTAACCAATCAGTTTAAACTCGGAAACATGGGTCATGCTAAAGGCATTTTTACTAACTAGCTCCAGTAACCCAACACATACGCAATCAGATAATGCTTAGAGAAACAAGGAATTTTTTTGACCGAAACTTGGTCACGCAGGCAATTCAAGTTTCCTTTAGCCGTTAACAGGCTGAAAAAACATTCAGTTTCTTAATGCCGAGTACGCAGGCACAATTCGGGTTAACATTGAGTATTTTGTAAGATCATTGGGAAATAGAGAAGGTGGAAACATGCTTTTACTATAATAAACTTGTAAAAAAACATGGGTACCAGAAATCCAACAACTTTATGTCATGATCTCAAAAGATGTTTACATAGATACTGAACTAAGTATGGAAGAGACATAACTGCTATGTATTCCAAAGCTTTGCTATCCACTTGACTTTGTCGGATTTCTTCAACAACTTGTATAGTGTTAGGTTTTAGCCCCCAGCCGACTAATAAATCTGCTAACGGCAGCTGCGAAACCCGTCAATCTTTGGACATCTTTGACGCAGGTAGGTTTTGTGATGTTCAAGATTGCCTTGATCTTTTCCGGGTTAACTTCTATTCCTCTGTGCGAAACGATGAAACCCAGAAGTTTTCCTGAGGGAACCCCGAATACGCACTTAGATGGATTCAACTTCATCTTGTAGGTGCGTAAGTTTTCGAAAGTTTCTCGCAAATCCTCAAGGAGTGTATCTTTTTCCTTGGTTACGACAGCAATATCGTCCACATAAACATGGACATTTTTTCCAATCTGACTATGCAAACAACGTTGCATGCAACGCTGGTAGGTTGCACCTGCGTTCTTCAGGCCAAACGGCATGGTTATGTAGTAATACGTCCCGTATGGGGTTATGAAAGAAGTCTTAATTTGATCTTCCTTTTTCATGCGTATTTGGTGGTACCCGGAGTATGCATCCAAAAAGCACAAAAGCTCAGAGCCTGCGGTGGCATCTATTATTTGATCGATTCGCGGTAATGCAAACCTATCTTTCGGACACAATTTGTTCAAGCCTGTGTAATCTATACACATTCTAAGAGCAGTAGTGTCTTTCTTCGGTACTAATACCGGATTTGCGGACCAGTCAGTATGGATTACTTCCTTGATGAAATCCGCTGCTAAAAGCCGGATAATTTCCTTGCCAATAGCCTTCCGTCTTCTTCCGTCAAATCGACGGAGACCTTGTTTGACGGGTTTTGATCCAGGAATAACCTTAAGTTGGTGCTCAGCAAGTTCCCTAGGTACACCTGGCATGTCAGCTGGACACCAGGCAAAAATATCCCAGTTCTCACGGAGGAACTTGATGAGCTCGCCTTCCTATTTGTCAGTCATCCCAGTCCCTACGACGACAAATTTTGTCGGATCTTTGGGATCTAGGATTACCTGTCTTGTATTTTCGGACGCCTTGAAGCTGTCTGTTGGCTTCCGAGTTTCTTTTCCTGCCGGCATTTCTGATGGCGATACCTCCTTGGCTAATTCCTTCAGTTCTTCCTTTGCTATGACTCTCTGAGCTCAAAGGGCGTTTTCTTTCTCCAACTCGTTTGCCAGCTTGAAATCACCGGCTATAGTGATTACTCCTCCCTTAGGTCCTGGCATCTTCAGCTTGTTATAAATATAACAGGATCTTGCCATGAATTTGGCGAAAGCTGGACGTCCGAGTATTGCGTGGTACACGCTTTCGAACGGCACTACTTCGAAGGATACTTTTTCCTGCCGTAAGTGATCTTTATCTCCGAAGGTGACATCTAGGGAAATTTCTCCTAGGGATCGTGCTTGCCTACCAGGAACAATGCCATGGAAACGTATGTTGCTGTAGTTGAGCTGAGACTCGGAAATCTTCAGATGCTTCAGTGTATCCAGGTACATTATATTAATGCTGGATCCTCCATCCAGCACTCTTCTTAGCCTAGTATTTGAACAATAGGGCTTACAACAAGAGCTTGTGTGCCGGGTTCAGGGATATTTCCGGGATGATCAGACTGATCCCAGATTATCGGTGTTGGAGTAGTACTTCAAGAATTTCGGGGTTGCCGGAACAACCGCGTTTATTTCTCGAAGTGTTCTTTTGGCCACCTTTGCTGACGGGGTTGCTAAGAAAGTTAGCATTGCTTCTCCATCAACTCTCGGAAACTTGGGTTCGCCTTTACGCTGTTGTTCCTGGATTTTTTCGTCAGTGTCCGATTCACTGTCTTCTTTGTCAGCTTCTGGCTTTTGTTTGGCGGGTTTCCTTTTGGAACCCTTCCCCTTACTTCCGGCTCCTGCACTGCCTTTCATGTGCTTATTTAGCCAGCATTGCGCGTTTGTATGGGTGTTTCCCAAATTGCGAGTGGTGAACACAAGGTTCCGACTTAATCCTTTCCCACTCCTCTGGAGTGTAGTTGATTGGATCTGGGTTGCGTCCTTTCCACTTGTTTCCCTTTTCTCCTCCAAAGGCTATGTTGACCTCTTTGGGTTTCGTCGTTGTTTCTGGAGCTCCTTTTTTGTCAGAACGAGGGGTTTTCTTGGCAAGTATCAGTGATTCGATATTGCCTCCTCTTGCTCTGATGTCGTCTTCGGCTGCAGCGTGCTCATTGGCGGTTGTAAGCATAGATTCGAGATCTTTGTGCTTTTTGGAACCAACCATGAATGGTACGAGTCCGGGTTTTAGGCCATTGACGAAAGCATGCATTGCTTGTACGTCAATTACTCCAGAGCAACTATTCTTCATTGCTGTCCATCTGGAGATGAAATCCACGTATGGTTCATCTTCGAATTGCGTGCAACGGTTTAGCTGGTTGATGCTGTTCGGGCGTTTGTTTCCCCGGAAATGCTGAGTGAATACTCTAGCCATATCATCCCAGCTGTCGACTGTTCTTGATGGTAATCCATTGATCCAATCTCTGGCTCCGTCCAGCAACATTAGGGGAAGAAACTTGACAGCTTCCAGGTTTGTCCCATTGTTGATCTGGACGGCTGTATAGTAATCCGAGAGCCAGGTATCCGGGTTTGTGCTGCCGGTATATTTCTGGTATGTTGGACCGACCTTGGCAAAGCCAGAATGCAGCGTTATTCTTCGGATCCTGTCAGTAAAACACTTAGGACCAAAGTATAGATCATCCTTTTCTGCTCTGTCAATGTGTGCAGAATATCTTCCGGCTGAATGGACAGAAGGGGATCTGCTCCTTTCTCTTCCATTGTTGCGCGAACACGCTTTTCTGAGATTATTTCTATCTCTTCCGTGATCACGCCCTTTTGGATTAGGCGGAGTTCTGCTCCTGTGCCTTTCTTTATCCTTAGGAGGTGTCCGGGATCTCTCACGCCTGTGAGGTATATCGTATCTTCCAGCTTTCTCAGCTGGGTTTCTCGGAGGTGGCATTATTTTGCCGTCGTTCCGGTGTTTGTCTTCCCGATCACGGGGTTTATGTTCATCTTTCGGGAGATGGGATCCGGTCCTAGACGCTGCATCCCGGTTGTCGGGGTTTTTCTTGTCTTTTCTCGGATCCTCTTTTTTATCTTTTGAGTTGTCTGAATCCCCGGGTTCTTCCGGTCCAGGCGCTCCAGCAGCGCAAGTAGCTGTTTTGCATAGGGCGGAGTTATCATGCAGCCTCCCTGATCGCTCTTGGGCGCGCTGTTGTTGTTGCAATGCTTTTCCTAGGAAAGCATACACCCCTTGGAGTTTTTCCCCATTGGAATACAGATCGTTGTTAAGAATCGCGAACGCTGCTTCCGCGTTTTCTGCTGCGGTCTTGTATATTGGTTCGCCCTTGGCATCTTTGCCGTTTACCTGCTTTTGCCAAGATGGGTTATGGAACCTTTCTTTTGGCGGCAGTTCTTCCGGTCTTGCGATTCCGGGTAACCTAGTAGGTTTTAACGCGGATCTATTCTTTCTCTCGTACTCCTCTATTTCTTCCTTCATGACCTTGATGTCATTATGGGTTTGTTGGAGATATTGCCGAGATCTGAGTAGATGTTGCTGTTGCCGTTGGAAAGCTTGTCTCCTGGCTTCCAGCATCTCAGGGGGTTCATCTGGTCCCACTGGTGTTTGCAATAGTTCTTGCTCTTCCTGTTCCGTCATTGGCGGAGCAGTGATTTCTTTGGATTTCTTCTCCGCAGGCTTTGTTCTGCTAACATCTCCTACTTCCAGGTTTTCATCAGCGAGATCAGCTGATTTTTCTTCCGGATTTTGTATTGGAGTTTTTTTCAGCACGGTGCTTTTTCTTGGAAGAGGGAGGTTTTTTGACAGGTTCATCTTCTGTCATCTCCTTGACATTGAGGAATACCGGAGAAGTTTCTCCGTCTTCTTTCTCTTCCTCTGGCGGAGGGGTTTTAGGGCTTTCCTGGCTGCCGGCGTCTGTGGTATCAGCCGGTTTCGCCATTAAAACTTCATGGAATCCCTCTTGAAAGGACTTAACCTTTCTTACGAAGGCGTCCTCATCTTCGTCTTCGGAGTCGAAGTTATCCGATCCGGTTTCCGACTCCAACCTCGCCTCAATGGCGGCAAGCACGGATTCTGCTTCCGAGTTCATCGTCTTAACCATGCATGACCACTTGTCCACTTGTAAACCGTGTCGCTTGGTCATATGGTCAAGGGCATATTTTCAGGGGCGCTGAACAACAGATCCGAAGTGATAACCCAAATTTACCGATAACAACCATCATAACATATTCTTAGGAAAACGTCGTCTCGAGCAAACCTGTGTCGATCTTGGCCATCATCGGGGGATGTAGGGGTAGGAATCATCATGAGCGGATGAATGTATGGTGTCTAGCGACCTCTCCCAACTAAGACTGCACAAACATGAAAACACGCTATAAGTTCGGTTCTGAGATGACCTGATTTACATATAGAGAGGAAGACCATATTGTTCCGTTAGCATTTTTTTAAGTAGAAGTAACATGCATCTGGCTTGACCGAGTATCTTGTTTTCTTTTTTTCTTTCGCAAAGGATCGAGCTTCCAGTGAAAAAGAGATCTAAGCCAGAGTTTTGCTTAACCCTCAAAGTAAATACGCTTCTGAGTGAACTGGTATGAAGATGAGAACATACTGTTTTTACTGGCAGTTCATCACTAAGAGATTAGAAAATTAAACCCACCCAGATTTTAGCATAGATGTTACAGCGTTATTGGTACTATGAGTCCATGACGATGTGTGGATAAACTACCAGCAATTGTAGAGTAACTAGTTTAGGTGAACTTTGACAGACAGTCTGAAATACGTCAGCTTGCAGTTCACTGCCCAAAGTAAATTGGGTTCTGAATACAGATAGGTGGGTAAAGGATGTGATACAATCCAATTAATGTGTACAGTAGACATCTTATAATGTGGTTCTTTTCTTTTATAATTAGAACAAGTAGGAAGACTGGAGAAATACAAAGCACATATCGCACTAGTTAACTTACGACAATCTTTCGATCTCGTGCACTTGAAGGTCAGCTGCTCAGGGTGTATGCCACATGTACTCAAGATCTTCAAAATTTCATAAACCCTCTCATTGGTCTCTTCATTCCTTTTGCGAGGACTTTCAATGATTACTACTTTAAGGTGAGCACATGTAAATGATTCTGCCAGACCATGGTTTCGTTCAGCCCCATCTGTGTTGAAGTGGTGTCGCTAGATGTTACAAAATATTTTAGTGAGATCAATAGAATATAGTACATAATACATTTAGTAATAGAGCGACATTACATATGCAGGGAACAACTACCTTATCCTTATTAAGCTGAAGTGTGAGCTTCTCAAGAATAGGCGAGTGCTGAAGAATGAAAACTAATGCACCTAGGTCAACAGCTACACACCACTCATTGAGTAAGAGAGTTTTTAATTTGCCAAATATGGGGTAGTATGCCAAATCCCTTCTGTAGATAAACTGGAAAAATTGCATAAGAACGAAGTCACAAATTTCATTTCCAAGCCAAGGTTATCTGATGAATAACTGAACTAGGAACTTCGGGAAGATATTTTAGATTCAAATGTAAATAGGGAAAGCCAGAGTGGCGAACCCGCTTAACTGTCGTCAAGCAATTCAGAAACATAGGTACCACCAGGATGCATGGAAGCACCCCTCAAAACTATCATGATCCTCTAAACTTATAAAGTAGCACACCTTCTAAATGTATCTCCTTTTCAGAACACTTTTCTTATTGTTTTCCTCTAAACTTGTGTGTTTTGAATACAACTAACACGGACTAACGCTCTTTTCAGCAGAATTACTATGGTGTCTGGTTTTTGTGCAGAAAAATCAATTTTCGGGAAAATGCCCAGAAAAGAGCCCATTGGTGTTTTCACCCCGGAAGACCCCAGGAGCCAGAAAGGGGCCAGGTGAGGAGCCACAGGGTGGCCACACCCCCTTGCGCGGGTCCCCCCTAGGTGGCGCCACCTTGGGGTGTGGGCCCCCTAGAGCCTCCCTCGGACTCCCCTTTCGACTACAAGTAGCCTCCAACCCTAAATCCCGAGGGGGTTCGTCATATTCCACAGAAACACAACAGAGCGCCGCCACCGTCCCGAACCTCGATTCGGGGATCAGAAGTTGAAAGTGTGGATGACCCTATGAAATTGTGGTGTTTGTCTAGTACCTTATAGGACGCTCAAATTGAAAGTGTATGGTTAACTAGACATGGGAATGCGACTTTAAGGTGTGCTTTGTAGCCCTACAGAATGAATTGGTGTTTGTTATTCAACCAGAGAGTGGTTCGGAGTAGCATAGTGAAGATATGATATTTATGCATTCAATTATGTTATTATTATTGAGAGCGTCCACTAATAAAAGTAGGATCCCTGGGCCTTGTTTCTAAGCATTGAAACACCATTTACAATCAGTTCTGCTACATGTTTGTTTGCTGCCATTTTTATTTCAGATTGCAATTGTCACTTATAATCATCTCTATTACTTGTATTTCACTATCTCTTCGCCGAACTAGTGCACCTATACAACTGACAATTGTATTAGGTGTGTTGGGGACACAAGAGACTTCTTGTATCGTAATTGCAGGGTTACTTGAGAGAGATACCTTTAACCTCTTCCTTCCTGAGTTCGATAAACCTTGGATAATCCACTTAAGCGAAACTTGCTGCTGTTCTACAAACCTCTACACTTTGAGGCCCAACACTGTCTATAATAATAGAAGCGTGCATATACATCAATGACCCATAGGAACCGTTGGCGTGGTTTCTCCGGGGAGACCAATGACCTCTTTGAGCTGCTAATAGTCTCTATGGTCGCAATCGCAGTAGGAGAAAGCAGGTTCCTTGCGCGTGGACCAGCAACGACACATCAGCTTGTGCTCCTCCTTTCGTCTCGTGCGGTACAGCTACGGACCGAGCACCGCAGGAAACACACCATCGGTGCAGCCGGGTGCACGGTGAGAAAGCGGGTGGATCGGCGAGGCGGCCACGAGCAACGCTGAGGAGGAACCAAAAGGGGGCGTGCATGACGGCGTGAAAAGGAAGGGACGGGAGCAGACGAAGTCGTTGTGTTGTGGCGGCCAGGGTTTCCTGGTATGAATTTTTATCACCCGTGGCAAATAATCGTACATTTGGAAAACACTAGGAGGCTCGATAGGACGGTCAAGAAGTGTCCAAACATGATAAAGGGTTTGTTCTTTAGATATGCACACAAATGTATAGCCTTAAGGGCCTGTGTGGTTGACTTCGCCCTAGGGCTTAGCCATGACGGAGGCAGAAGGGGCGACAACTCAAGGTGATGCAATGAAAGCGCCATTAGTGGTAAAATATGAGACCACCATGCATCCGATGTGCCTAATCGTCAAGCGGAGACCTCGTCGCGCCCACAGGCTGCCGTGACAACATGATTCCAGAGGTAATAATCATTAAGAATGATATTGATATATATACCACACTACAGGAATCGCGCTATATACCGACGGCCTGGCGCCGTCGGCACAAGACAGAAAACCGTCGGCACAGGCTGTGCCGACGGCCACCGTCGGCACACTGCCGTCGGCATACTGCCTCGTCGGCACAGGTCCGAAGACCGTCGGCACAATAAAAACTGTCGGCGTATGGCTATGCGAACGTTAAAGCCGTCGGCATAGCTCTCCCAACGCCGACACCAAAGCCGTCGGCATAATATTTTCAAAATAATTGAAAAAAATAAAAAAATTGAACTTTTTTGAATTCTATTCTGAAATTTTGCACTTAGCCACATATTTAATCTCTAATCTCGAATTACACAATTAATCTAGTCAACATACTTAACTTAGTCAAACTTCCCATTCGGTCACCCATCCTGAAATTCCTCCAGCCCGAGCACGCTTAACCTTTGAGTTCCTTTCAAACCAGATTCCAAATGAGGGACTGAGATCCCATGCCTTGCTGAAGGCAAGGCACGCTGTGCCTGGAGGCACCAAATCCACCGTTCACGTGCATCGGACAGACAGAAACAGCCAACGCTAATATAACTGGTCGTCCTCATCCTCCGCTCTGCCGCCGTACTCTGACGAAGAAACACAGGGGAAAGTCGAACCGTGCTCTGCCGCCGGCGCCGGCGCCACCACGGGAAAGGAGCCGCGCGGCTGCACCTCCATCGCCTTCGAGTCTGCCGGAAAGGATCCGCCGCCTCCGTTGCGGTAGACGAGGTGCGCTGGCTGCACCTCCACGGCTCCACCGCTACCGCGGGAAAGGAGCCGACGCCGGCCCGCCGCCACAGGCTCGCTCTGCCGCCTTCGAAGGCTCCCTTCGACGCCCCCTTCTGCTCCTTCCGACGAGCCCCTCCGACCTTGACGGGCGTCCTCGAGCTGATGGCACCGAGGAAGATTCAGCACACATATTCAGCTAACAAAAATTGAGTTAACCACACATACCTGCAAACGGGCGTCCTCGAGCTGATGGCACCGAGACTCTTCCTCTTCCTCTTCCTCTTCCTCTTCATCTTCATGTTCACCTTTCCCTTCACCTTCCTCTTCATGTTTCTCTTTTCCTACTTCATCGTTTCCTTCACCCTTCAATGGGCATAAATGCTTAACAGCATTCTGCATTATATGAAAGGTGCACAATCCATGATATGATTCTGTGACGACTCTATCTACAGCTTTCATCATTGCCGCATCTTGATCCGTATAAATAGTTCTAGGTTGCTTCCCATCATGTGCAGCCAGAAAAGTCTCAAAAAGCCATTTAAATGAGTCAAATGTTTCATCAAACAACAATGCCGCACCAAAAATGGTGGTTTCTCTAAACTGATTGAGCCCAAGAAAAACACCAAATGGCCTATATTCTTTGTTTGTTCCAAAAGTTGTATCAAATGTGACAACGTCACCAAAGTGTGCATAGTCGAGAAGCATTTTAGCATCAGCCCAAAATATGTTGGCTATATTTTCCTCACAATCCAGCTGCAAAGCATATTGGAAAGATGGGTTCTCAATCATTTTTTCATGGAAATACTTCAACATACTACCGGCTTGACCAAAAGCCAACTCTCTTTGTCGCTTGCTTCGCAAATAATTCTTTTGATCACGACAAGTCTAGCCGAGGTTAAATGGTCCGCCAACTTGACGACAAGCAAACTCATGTGCAGCTTTGGGCATGATTCCAGAATCCTCAGCAGCTTCTATTTTTAAAGCTTGTAGTTCAGAAATCTTCCTTTGTGATGCCATCAAGTGACATGTTTGTGGAAATTGAAGGCAATGATTCTGTTCCAACAAAATATCTGTGACTTCGTAATTTGTTGCCACTCGATCAAGTGATATAGTCATGCGAGCTTTGCAATTTGTTCTTGTTTTAGCTCTAACATGTTTTGGCTCGTGATTCATTGTTATGGCTTTCTTTCGTATACCCTCATTGGAACAAACAAACGTGCATGAAGTCACTTGACCATCCATATTGCTTACATGTTTGTTTCTCTTCCTCATATCAAACCCAACACGGCCCCCATATGCAACCCAAAACAGCCAAGCTTCATCCGGATTTCTAAACCTCTTGCCAATTTGAGGCATCCCCTTGTCAATTTCGCCCATTGCACCACACTTGCAAATGCACAACCGTCACAATTGTATAGCAATGAAATTGCATAACACATCATCTGAATCGGCAAAAATTCTGTCAAATATGAGAGGAGACACACCAATCAATTCACATATTAATTCATGGCAATTGAGACAGTATAGGCTAAAGAAACACACAGCCAGAAATATACATGCTTAATAAAGTTAATTGTTCCAGCAAAACTTTGAGCATCTCACAAACAATCCATATGACATAGCAAAAAAAAATCAGTTATACTGTGAAACCAAGCATCAATTGTTTCAATTGGAAATAATAGTACCACCGACGTATACATATACAGAGAACTACCTGTTTGCTGGAGTGGCCGCAGGGTCTCACGAGGTGTCGCGGGCGATAGAGGCAGCGGACAAAATCGGTTGAGAAGGGGTCGCAGGGTTGCGAAAGCGGTCGTCGGAGCTGCGCCGTCTGAGTGGGGACGAGGAGCTCGTCGGAGCGGAGCGGCGCGGGGCGGGGAGGAGAAAGCCGTGGGGACGGAGGGGCTTGTCGGCGCCGTTTATCCGGTAGCCGCCGCCGGAGCTCCCATGGCTCCCATCCCTACGGCGGCGACGGCGGCAGAGCTCTGCGTCGGAGCTGCGTTCCCGCCCGTGAATCGTTCCCTTCCCGCGGCACCTTTTCCTTGCGCGCGTGAGGACCAGAGTGGGGATGGGGAGGACGACCAGGTATATTTTTCGAGTTGACTCAGTTATTTTAGCGTTGACTGTTTCTGTCCGTTCGATGCACGTGAACGGTGGATTTGGTGCCTCCAGGCACAGCGTGCCTCGCCTTCAGCAATGCATGGGATCTCAGTCCCCAAATGAGATGTTAGAACTTACTGATATTACTATCATATTAATCATATTAATATATGGGGAATAATGTTAAACTTTTCTATTGTTTAAATTTAAAAACATATTTGAATGAATAACAAGGATTATATAATTACCTTTATTAAATATATAACAATATAACGTTAGAAATTACTTTATTTTTTAAATAAATGGTTTAATATGGAATAATTCATATCTTTAAATCAGTAAATCGAAATTTGACAAATAAAATGTCTAAATCGATTAGAAAAATTAGAGGAATTCAAATATGACATCCATATCATAGAAACATCGATAGGTTTAAAAAAATTGAACTCTTTTGATGAATAGTCATGGTAGCCATTTTGACAGTTTCTGCCGATTCAGCTGGAAACGGGTCAAATTTGAACTACAAGTGTCTCCTAGTTTTCTCATGATTTTTTGAAAAAATCATTTTAAGGTACACAACTACCTATTTCATCAGAGATATACTAAGAGTTTCTCAATATTCAAGCCCTAGCTACGAACGGTGATGCCCATCGAATTGACCTTTGGGCCAAATCACGGGTGTTATGGCCAAATCCATGGCATAGTTTGTTTAAATGTTCCCATATTCCACAAAACATGCATATTGGAAGCACGGACAATGTTCATGGAGAAAGTTTTCCTGTCCATTGAATAAAAAACCATTTTCCATTTTTCGAGTGTGAAAATGACTTTTTTTGTGAAGCACCCACCATAAATATGTTCCAAAACTTGGGAGATGCTTTTTTGGAAAATACTAGACCATGTTATATGCACAAATAACCAAATTGTTTCCTCTGAAAAGGTTTCAATCCACCTCTTTTGTAAAACACAAGTTTCTGCCGGTTCAGCTCGAAACGGGTCAAATTTGAACTATAAGTGTCTCCTAATTTTCTCATGATTTTTTCAAAAAATATTTTTAGGTACAAAACTACCTATTTCATCAGAGATACACTAAGAGTTTCTCAGTATTCAAGCCCTATCTACGAACGGTCATGCCCGTCGTCTTGACTTTTTCATGAAACGGGCTTAGAAAATTCCGGAAAATTAAAAAAAAAACTAAAATGATGCAAGACCTTCGCGTGGTGTCATTATATATGTCCTAGTATCCATCAAAAATAATAAACTTGGATTACGACAGTTATGTTGAAAATATGTTCACATAAATGAGCTATCTCCTACGAACATTCTGGGGTTTTGGGCCAAATCACGGGTGTTATGGCCAAATCCATGGCATAGTTTGTTTAAATGTTCCCATATTCCACACAAACATGCATATTGGAAGCACGGACAATGTTCATGAAGAAAGTTTTCCTTTTCATTGAATAAAAAAAACCATTTTCCATTTTCCGAGTGTGAAAAATGGCTTTTTTGTGAAGCACCAACCACAAATATGTTGCAAAACCTGAGAGCAGCATTTTTTGAAAATACTAGACCATGTTATATGCACAAATAACCAATTTTTCCCTCTGAAAAGGTTTTCATACACCTCTTTTAAAAAACACAAGTTTCTGCCGATTCAGCCAGAAATGGGTCAAATTTGAACTACATGTGCCTCGTAGTTTGCTCATGATTTTTGGAAAAAATTATTTTTAGTTACACAACTACCTATTTCATCAGAGATACACCAAGAGTTTCTCAATATTCAAGCCCTAGCTATGAACGGTCATGCCCGCCGTCTTGACTTTTTCATGAAACCGACTTAGAAAATTCCAGAATATTTAAAAAACCCCAAAATGATGCAAGATCTTCACGTAGTGTAATTATATATGTCCTAGTATCCACCAAAAATAATAAACTTGAAATACGACAGTTGTGTTGAAAATATGTTCACATAAATGAGCTATCTCCTACGAATATTCTAGGGTTTCGGGCCAAATGATGGGTGTAATGGCCAAATTCATGGCATAGTTTGTTTAAATATGCCCATATTCCACATAAACGTGCAAATTGGAAGCACGAACAATGTTCACAAAGAAAGTTTTCCTTTTCATTGAATGAAAAAACCATTTTCCATTTTCTGAGTGTGAAAAATGGCTTTTTTTGTGAAGCACCAACCACAAATATGTTGCAAAACCCGAGAGCTGCATTTTTTGAAAATACTAGACCATGTTATATGTACAAATAACCAATTTCTTTCCTCTGAAAAGGTTTTCATTCATCTCTTTTGAAAAACACAAGTTTCTGCCGATTCAGTAGGAAACGGGTCAAATTTGAACTACAGGTGCCTCGTAGTTTTCTCATGATTTTTGCAAAAAATCATTTTTAGGTACATAACTACCTATTTCATCAGAGATACACCAAGAGTTTCTCAATATTCAAGCCCTAGCTACGAACGGTCATGCCCGTCGTCTTGATTTATTCATGAAACCGACTTAGGAAATTCCAGAAAATTTAAAAACCCCCAAAATGATGCAAGACCTTCGCGTGGTGTCATTATATATGTCCTAGTATCCACCAAAAATAATAAACTTGGAATACGACAGTTGTGTTGAAAATATGTTCACATAAATGAGCTATCTCCTACGAACATTCTAGAGTTTCGGGCCAAATGACGGGTGTAATGGACAAATCCACGGCATAGTTTGTTTAAATGTGCCCATATTCCACACAAACATGCATATTGGAATCACGGACAATGTTCACGAAGAAAGTTTTCCTTTTCATTCAATAAAAAAGACCATTTTCCATTTTCCGTGTGTGATAAATGGCTTTTTTGTGAAGCACCAACCACAAATATGTTGCAAAACTTGGGAGCTGTATTTTTTGAAAATACTAGACCATGTTATATGCACAAATAACCAATTTTTTTCCTCTGAAAAGGTTTTCATCCACCTCTTTTGTAAAACATAAGTTTCTGCCGATTCAGCTGGAAACATGTCAAATTTGAACTACAGGTGTCTCCTAGTTTGCTCATGATTTTTTCAAAAAATAATTTTTAGGTACACAACTACCTATTTCTCATGATTTTTAGGTCCACCAAGATTTTGGTTGGATTCAGACGCCCCACAACCCTCTTAGACGAAACTGTTAACCCATTATTGTTAGTTGCGTTCTTTCTCATGATTTTTTCTAAGAATTTAGCTTTAATAATATGGATGATAATTTAGATATGTTTCTCCTCTTCGAAACGAGTTAAAGAACGTCAAAATCCGACTTCGAATGCAAAAGTTATGATAAAAACGATGATTAAGTCAAAAAAAAAAATGAGCTTGGCTAGACCGACGGCTTTGCCGTCGGCATAGCTTAATTTTTTTTCGCACTTTGGGATTTCCTCTTAGGGTCTATGCCGACGGCAGTCGTCGGCGTAGCTCAAAAAAAAAAAGATAGGCCGTCGGCATAGCTAATTTTTTTTTCGCAATTTGGGATTTCCTCATTGGGGCTATGCCGACGGCCCCGACAAATTGCCGTCGGCATAGAATTTGGCCGTCGGCACAGCAGCCCATTCCTGTAGTGCCATCACCA
>JAPCYS010002543.1:0-29486 GCA_028641055.1 Alopecurus myosuroides | reverse complement strand
GTAGCAAAACGGTTAGGAGCGACGCAGCTGGACCCACATGCATGCACAAAGAGTATAAATGGGGTGCCCTGGTAGCGTTGCTTTGTTGCATGCGGGTCCACGCGAGTGGAAGGTGGTAGGGTATGCCCCGTACCACCTATGGCACATGTGGACCCACACGCAACGATGTACCGACCACATAGTTTTGCGTCCGTCGCCTTTGTGGCACCTGGACCCAAATGAAAGCGGGCGTCATGGCGGAACTAGCTTCTCGTCTACCACCGTCATGGCCGTGGACCCACATGTACCAGTCTTATCCAACCGTAGGTCTCCGCCGACCACGCTCGGGCACGTGGACCCGCATACACTTAGCGAGTATAAATGGGGTGCCCTGGTAGCGTTGCTTTGTTGCATGCGGGTCCACGGCGAGTGGAAGGTGGTAGGGTATGCCCCGTACCACCTATGGCACATGTGGACCCACACGCAACGATGTAACTTATAATTTCATGTTATTCTTTGCTATATAAGTTTCCACATGTTACATATCATGTATATATAGTCATGCTTATTGTGTCTTATTTTTTCGGGTTGCATGTCCGTTGTTTACGTGGCATCTTGTTAAAATAATTTAATTACATTTGCTATTGGTCTATCATTGCATGTTGTGAATTAATCAGCTTCAGGGTTGTGGACCGTCATGTACCGCTCTTAGCTATCTAGGACTGCCACCGATACCCCTTAAACACGTGGACCCACATGTAACAATTGCTATGGCCCACGTGGGCCATATGTAACAGTTGCTATGCTCATATAGCTTTGAATCCATCGTCTCCAGGGTTGTGGACCCGCAAGAACATAGCGACTGCTGCAAGTGGTCCACGTGCCCGAGAGGTGGTGGTGGTAGAACTCTTACCAATCTAGGTCTGCCGCCACTAGAGTTCGGTCACGTGGACCCACATGCAACAGTTGCCACGCCCTTATAGCATTGCATCCATCGCCTACAGGTTTGTGGACCCACATGCAATAGTTGTTATGCCCATATAGATCTACATTCATCACCTTCAGGATTACACGCATGTACCACTTTCGGTCACGTGGACCCACACGCAACAGTTTCTATGCCCATCTAGCGTTGCATCCATCGCCTCCAGGGTTCTAGACCAGCATGTACTATTCTTAGCCATCTTCCGCCACCTTTCGGACACGTGGACCAACACGCAACACTTTCTATGATAATCTACCGTTGCATCCACCACATCCAGGCTGTGGACCTGCATGTACCACTCTTAGCCATCTTGGTCCGCCACCACCACCTTTCGGGCGCGTGGACCCAAATGCAACAATCGCTATGCAAAGCTATCTTTACATTCGTCACCTTTAGGGTTGTGGACCCCGCATGTACGACTCTAAGCCATCTAGGTCTGCCACCACCGCCGTTCGGACACGTGGACCCACATGCAACAGTTGATATGACCATCTAGCTTTGCATCAACTACATTCAGGGTTGTGGATCCACATGTACCACTCTAAGCCTTCTAGGTCTGCCACCTTTCGAGCATGTGGACCCACATGCAACAGTTTATATGCCCATCTAGCTTTGCATCCATCCCCTTCAGGGTTGTGGACCCACATGTACCACTCTTAGCCTGCGTCCGTCGCCTTCGTGCCACCTGGACCCAAATGAAAACGGGCGTCATGGCGGAACTAGCTTCTCGTCTACCACCGTCATGGCCGTGGACCCACATGTACCGGTCTTATCGAACCGTAGGTCTCCGCCGACCACGCTCGGGCACGTGGACCCGCATACACTTAGCCAGCTGGGTGAGTTCGACATGCACGATGGCTACGGATGAATGGACCTCTCGATAGCTAGGAGCGGTTCACGTCGATCCATGCGTGTCACCGGCGGAGGGCAGATGCGTAGCAAAACGGTTAGGAGCGACAGCTGGACCCACATGCATGCACAAAGAGTATAAATGGGGTGCCCTGGTAGCGTTGCTTTGTTGCATGCGGGTCCACGGCGAGTGGAAGGTGGTAGGGTATGCCCCGTACCACCTATGGCACATGTGGACCCACACGCAACGATGTACCGACCACATAGTTTTGCGTCCGTCGCCTTTGTGGCACCTGGACCCAAATGAAAGCGGGCGTCATGGCGGAACTAGCTTCTCGTCTACCACCGTCATGGCCGTGGACCCACATGTACCAGTCTTATCCAACCGTAGGTCTCCGCCGACCACGCTCGGGCACGTGGACCCGCATACACTTAGCGAGTATAAATGGGGTGCCCTGGTAGCGTTGCTTTGTTGCATGCGGGTCCACGGCGAGTGGAAGGTGGTAGGGTATGCCCCGTACCACCTATGGCACATGTGGACCCACACGCAACGATGTAACTTATAATTTCATGTTATTCTTTGCTATATAAGTTTCCTACATGTTACATATCATGTATATATAGTCATGCTTATTGTGTCTTATTTTTTCGGGTTGCATGTCCGTTGTTTACGTGGCATCTTGTTAAAATAATTTAATTACATTTGCTATTGGTCTATCATTGCATGTTGTGAATTAATCAGCTTCAGGGTTGTGGACCGTCATGTACCGCTCTTAGCTATCTAGGACTGCCACCGATACCTTAAACACGTGGACCCACATGTAACAATTGCTATGGCCCACGTGGGCCATATGTAACAGTTGCTATGCTCATATAGCTTTGAATCCTCCAGGGTTGTGGACCCGCAAGAACATAGCGACTGCTGCAAGTGGTCCACGTGCCCGAGAGGTGGTGGTGGTAGAACTCTTACCAATCTAGGTCTGCCGCCACTAGAGTTCGGTCACGTGGACCCACATGCAACAGTTGCCACGCCCTTATAGCATTGCATCCATCGCCTACAGGTTTGTGGACCCACATGCAATAGTTGTTATGCCCATATAGATCTACATTCATCACCTTCAGGATTGCTTACACGCATGTACCACTTTCGGTCACGTGGACCCACACGCAACAGTTTCTATGCCCATCTAGCGTTGCATCCATCGCCTCCAGGGTTCTAGACCAGCATGTACTATTCTTAGCCATCTTCCGCCACCTTTCGGACACGTGGACCAACACGCAACACTTTCTATGATAATCTACCGTTGCATCCATCACATCCAGGGCTGTGGACCTGCATGTACCACTCTTAGCCATCTTGGTCCGCCACCACCACCTTTCGGGCGCGTGGACCCAAATGCAACAATCGCTATGCAAAGCTATCTTTACATTCGTCACCTTTAGGGTTGTGGACCCCGCATGTACGACTCTAAGCCATCTAGGTCTGCCACCACCGTCGTTCGGACACGTGGACCCACATGCAACAGTTGATATGACCATCTAGCTTTGCATCAACTACATTCAGGGTTGTGGATCCACATGTACCACTCTAAGCCTTCTAGGTCTGCCACCTTTCGAGCATGTGGACCCACATGCAACCGTTTATATGCCCATCTAGCTTTGCATCCATCCCCTTCAGGGTTGTGGACCCACATGTACCACTCTTAGCCTGCGTCCGTCGCCTTCGTGCCACCTGGACCCAAATGAAAACGGGCGTCATGGCGGAACTAGCTTCTCGTCTACCACCGTCATGGCCGTGGACCCACATGTACCGGTCTTATCGAACCGTAGGTCTCCGCCGACCACGCTCGGGCACGTGGACCCGCATACACTTAGCCAGCTGGGTGAGTTCGACATGCACGATGGCTACGGATGAATGGACCTCTCGATAGCTAGGAGCGGTTCACGTCGATCCATGCGTGTCACCGGCGGAGGGCAGATGCGTAGCAAAACGGTTAGGAGCGACGCAGCTGGACCCACATGCATGCACAAAGAGTATAAATGGGGTGCCCTGGTAGCGTTGCTTTGTTGCATGCGGGTCCACGGCGAGTGGAAGGTGGTAGGGTATGCCCCGTACCACCTATGGCACATGTGGACCCACACGCAACGATGTACCGACCACATAGTTTTGCGTCCGTCGCCTTTGTGGCACCTGGACCCAAATGAAAGCGGGCGTCATGGCGGAACTAGCTTCTCGTCTACCACCGTCATGGCCGTGGACCCACATGTACCAGTCTTATCCAACCGTAGGTCTCCGCCGACCACGCTCGGGCACGTGGACCCGCATACACTTAGCGAGTATAAATGGGGTGCCCTGGTAGCGTTGCTTTGTTGCATGCGGGTCCACGGCGAGTGGAAGGTGGTAGGGTATGCCCCGTACCACCTATGGCACATGTGGACCCACACGCAACGATGTAACTTATAATTTCATGTTATTCTTTGCTATATAAGTTTCCTACATGTTACATATCATGTATATATAGTCATGCTTATTGTGTCTTATTTTTTCGGGTTGCATGTCCGTTGTTTACGTGGCATCTTGTTAAAATAATTTAATTACATTTGCTATTGGTCTATCATTGCATGTTGTGAATTAATCAGCTTCAGGGTTGTGGACCGTCATGTACCGCTCTTAGCTATCTAGGACTGCCACCGATACCCCTTAAACACGTGGACCCACATGTAACAATTGCTATGGCCCACGTGGGCCATATGTAACAGTTGCTATGCTCATATAGCTTTGAATCCATCGCCTCCAGGGTTGTGGACCCGCAAGAACATAGCGACTGCTGCAAGTGGTCCACGTGCCCGAGAGGTGGTGGTGGTAGAACTCTTACCAATCTAGGTCTGCCGCCACTAGAGTTCGGTCACGTGGACCCACATGCAACAGTTGCCACGCCCTTATAGCATTGCATCCATCGCCTACAGGTTTGTGGACCCACATGCAATAGTTGTTATGCCCATATAGATCTACATTCATCACCTTCAGGATTGCTTACACGCATGTACCACTTTCGGTCACGTGGACCCACACGCAACAGTTTCTATGCCCATCTAGCGTTGCATCCATCGCCTCCAGGGTTCTAGACCAGCATGTACTATTCTTAGCCATCTTCCGCCACCTTTCGGACACGTGGACCAACACGCAACACTTTCTATGATAATCTACCGTTGCATCCATCACATCCAGGGCTGTGGACCTGCATGTACCACTCTTAGCCATCTTGGTCCGCCACCACCACCTTTCGGGCGCGTGGACCCAAATGCAACAATCGCTATGCAAAGCTATCTTTACATTCGTCACCTTTAGGGTTGGACCCCGCATGTACGACTCTAAGCCATCTAGGTCTGCCACCACCGCCGTTCGGACACGTGGACCCACATGCAACAGTTGATATGACCATCTAGCTTTGCATCAACTACATTCAGGGTTGTGGATCCACATGTACCACTCTAAGCCTTCTAGGTCTGCCACCTTTCGAGCATGTGGACCCACATGCAACAGTTTATATGCCCATCTAGCTTTGCATCCATCCCCTTCAGGGTTGTGGACCCACATGTACCACTCTTAGCCTGCGTCCGTCGCCTTCGTGCCACCTGGACCCAAATGAAAACGGGCGTCATGGCGGAACTAGCTTCTCGTCTACCACCGTCATGGCCGTGGACCCACATGTATCGGTCTTATCCAACCGTAGGTCCCCGCCGACCACGCTCGGGCATGTGGACCCGCATACACTTAGCCAGCTGGGTGAGTTCGACATGCACGATGGCTACGGATGAATGGACCTCGCTAGCTAGGAGTGGTTCACGTCGATCCATGCGTGTCACCGGCGGAGGGCAGATGCCAGGGTTGTGGACCCGCATGTACCGCTCTTAGCCATCTAGGTCCGCCACAACCACCTTTCGGGCACGTGGACCCACATGCAACAGTCGCTATGGTCATCTAGCTTTCCATCAATCACCTTCAGGGTTATGGACCCGCATGTACCTCTCTTAGCCATCTAGGTCTGCCACCGATACCTTTTAGGCACGTGGACCCACATGCAACACTTGCTATGCCCATCTACCATTGCATGCATCACCTCCAGGGTTGTGGACCCGCATGTACGACTCTAAGCCATCTAGGTCTGCCACCACCACTATTAAGACACGTGGACCCACATGCAACAGTTGCTATGCCCATCTAGCTATACATCAATCACCTTCAGGGTTGTGGACCCGCATGTACCGCTCTTAGCCCATATAGCATTGCATCCATCACCCTCAAGGTTCTGGAGCCACATTTACCATTATTAGCCATCTAGGTATGCTACCACATTCCGGGAACGTGGACCCACATTCAGCAGTCCCTATGTCCATCTAGCTTTCCATCAATCACCTTCAGGATTGTGGACCCACATATACCACTCTAAGCCTTCTAGGTGTACCACCTTTCAAGCATGTGGACGCACATGCAACAATTGATATGCCCATCTAGCTTTGCATCCATTACCTTCAGGGTTGTGGACGCATATGTAGCACTCTTAGCAATCTATGGCTGCCGCCACCACCATTCGGGCACGTGGACCCACATGAAACAATCACTAAGTCCATCTAGCTTTGCATCCATCACCTTCAGGGTTGTGGACCCACATGTATGACTCTAAGCCATCTAGGTCTGCCACCACCACCATTCGGTCACGTGGACCCACATGCAACAGTTGCTATGCCCATCTAGCTTTCCATCAATCACCTTCAGGGTTGTGGACCCACATGTACCACTCTATGCCTTCTAGGTCTGCCACCTTTCAAGCATGTGGACCCACATGCAACAGTTGATATGCCCATCTAGCTTTGCATCCATTATCTTCATGGTTGTGGACGCATATGTAGCACTCTTAGCAATCTATGGCTGCCGCCACCACCATTCGGGCACGTGGACCCACATGCAACAGTCGCTAAGTCCATCTAGCTTTGCATCCATCACCTTTAGGGTTGTGAACCAACATGTACCACTCTTAGCCATCTAGGTCTGCCACCTTACGAGCATGTGGACCCACATTTCCATACATGATGTCATTAACAAACATGGATAGAATGCTAATGTTTCACATTTTGTAAGGATTTAAAATGTTTATAATGCTTTTTGTTTTCATTTATTTTGTGGTATTTCTGTTTCCTACACGTTAGACACCATGTACAACAAATTTGAGGTAATTTAGAGATGATAAAAAAATTAAACTTCTTAGGGAAAGACCATCTGGTCTGGCTTAAACAAGTTTTTATGATAAGGTAGTTTTTTTGAACTACTCCAAATTAATTTCAAATTTTGCACACATGATGTCATTAACAAACATGGATATAATGCCAATGTTTCACATTTTTAAAAGATTTTAAAATCTTTTATAATGCAATGATCAAATGGGTTTAAAATATCCGAACTTACCTAAGAAAGACAGTGTAAACTTACGGGATGGGGCAGGCCGGCGGTTTGGATTAGGTCGAATCGTTTGGATTTATTAGTATTATTCGCTATTTAAATTTTAAAATATTATTAGTATTCTTTAAGAGAAGTTAATTATGTTGGGAGTAACTATTTTGTTTGCGTTTGCAATATATGAATATTTGTTTTTTTATTTATGGACACATGTTATAAATTCAACTCTTATTCACCACCTTCTCGCAAATCACAATTTTTTTAAGAGGAGAATCTGAAATATGGCCGTTGCAAACTTAAAAAAATGGTCGTTGGGGTTTTCTCTGCGCTGGTTGGTTCTCAAGTTGGTTAGACCGGTACTGGAACCGGTCTGGATCGGTTGGAGCCGGCAGCCAGACCGGAAAAGCCTTCGGTAGTGCCGGAGCACTTACAGGCAACCCGGCCGTCGTCCGGCTGGAATACTGGTTGACCGGATCAGGACGGTCCACAGACCGAAAACCCCTTCGGTTGTGCCGGATCTTGACCGGATTCTACATGATCTATCATTTTATGTACTGGTCTACATGCACGTGTCTTACTTTTTTAGGGTTGCAACTTTGTAAGTTTCAATTCTCTGTGGTTCTTTCCAAAACCATGCCGTTATTGTCTTGTCGCCGCCACCGCGTTAAACGTCGCACGAATGTAAACGTCGTACGTGAAACAATTTTAATAATTTAATACTAGGATAAATAACTTCATTGCATGCATATTTGAAATCTTAAAACATTTGAAACACACATTTTATTAAAATACCGTTAGTTAAACACATAGCCACATCGATATGATAACGACACTTACGGCGACACGGACACGGACACGAACACGACACCGACACTTACGGGCGACAACCATAACCCTAAATCTAGACACGACTACTCATATAACCCTAAAAACTAGACATGACTACTCATCGTCGTCGCACTCCGCCTCCAGCTCGCTCCAGTCAACGCTGCTATCATCGTTGTCCTCGGCGGTGAAGGCGGCGAGCGACGGTGCAGAAGACGGACCGGCACCGGATGTGCTAGCACCCGCCGACTGCCCCCAGTGCGGCTCCTCCTTCACGATGACCGGCTCCTCCTTCACGTGCCCCGGCGGACCATGGCGCAGCGCATAGTACTCCTCCATCTTGGCGCGCTGTTCGGCGACGAGGCCTGGGTACTGCCGCTGCAGCTCCTCCATGTAAGCCGCGCCAGCACGCTCCGCCTCGAGCCTCTCCCGCGCCTCGCGGTCCTCACGCAGCTGACGTCGCGTGGCCACGCGGGGGTCAATAGGCCCCAGGTCTGGCGTCTCGCCGGGGGGGAGGCCGTGGGAAGTTCAGCCGCGCCTCCGCGCCGTGGAGGAACCGGCTCCGCTGGTCGTACGCGTGGGCCGCCTGGATCGCGGACTGGTACGTCCCGATCCATTGGCGTTCGCCGGTGTGCCGGTCGTAAATTTCGGCCACCCACGAGCCCCACTCGCGCTGGCGGACTCCGAGGTACCTCGGCGGCGGCGGAGGAGGTGGGAGGTCAGCGCTCGACGATGATGGGGGGCGCGCGAGGTGGAGCCGCCGGCGTGCACGTCCCGCCTTGGAAGCGCGCTGCGAATCGGCGGAGGGGAACGGCGGCGGTTGCTCGAGGAGCCGCGCTGCACCGCGCGGCCACGGGTGGCGCTGCGGATTGGCGGCGGGGAATGGCGGCTCCGCGATCCGGCCATGGGGCGGCGGCGGCGAAACAATGGGATCTGAGGTGGGAGGTAGAGCGGTGGGGGAGAGAGGCGGAGCGAGGTGGAGCGTTGAACTGAGAGAGAGGCGGCGCCGTGAGACGTGAAGATAAAGAGGGGACGGGGTGGTTGCGCGGGCGGCGGGAGTTACTGCGTGCCCCCTCGGTCGCCGACACGACGCGCCACGCGTCTGTCGCTTCGTTGGCCCGGGGAAAAGGTGCGTCGACGTGGAGAGGCGAGCTACATAGCTGTTGGCGGCTATTTTGACACGTCCATTTGGCAGTACCAGTGGCTATCACCCGTGTGCGGCAAACTGGCGGTCCCAAGTTCGATTCCTCCCCGCGTTTATTTTCGCATCTAATATTCTGTCGGCTAGCGGCTCATCGGCTCATCGGCTAAGACTACGGCTCGCTGCTAGTCGTATTATACGTTTATTGGAAGAGTGTTTCGAGCGACGTGATTGGTCGAGAAGGCCAAAGGGGGAGGACCGAAGCAGAAATGCCAAAACCAACATCCCAGTTTCCACAAGCTGATGAAAGAAACACCATTTCGGGCATCCAAGATCCTAACAAATCAGCTTTCTCCAAAGCGTGGCGTAAAAGACGAAGAGGAAGAACCGTCTGTGCTAGACGAAGATCCTTGCTATGGTAGCGATGAAGAAGAGCAACCGCAGGGATGTTCTCCAAGGCTATGTCGCTGCCTTTGACGATAACATCATCATCTTCACCGCGATGTATCTTGAATTGCAGTGGTGTCTAAGTACACCCGCCCTAGAGTTCTGCAACCAATTAGCCTACGTGTAATTAGGAGTTACCCACTTTTGATGAAGATGCATGTTTGGCTTATCTCCACGTGTTAAATGCAATCGTTACTATATAACATCATTGAGCAGGCCACCTCGGCCCTTCCAGGCTACAACCACGTTCCAGATGATGTACACTCCATAGCACAATGCAAACCCGTCACAACAATAACAGGAAAGGCTAACATAGCGCGGCGTGCGCCGCGCCGGACTTGGCTAGTACGTATGAGCATGCAACTGCAAGAGCTGTTTTATGGTTGTTTCTGTCCTTTTAAATTCTTGGTGCGTGCTCCGTAAGTTTAAGTGGCCATGCATGCAATAAGGTTCGCCCCTAGAAAAAACAAACATATGTTTTGTACTACTGCAGTAGGAAAATTTATTTAGTGATTGAGTGCATGCTTGTGTGTATAACTAGACCGAGAGGTAAGGATTTCTACTTTGTGTAGGCCATGTCCACTTCTCTTTGACACGACTAGACAATAGACTCATGGATAGATAGATCTCGTACTACTAGAGCCGAGCGCAATTCCTAGTCACCGCGAGTCTTTTCTGCAGATTTTTCTCTCCTCTCTAGGGGCCTTTTCAGCAACACAAGATGGATAAAACAACATGATTATGGGAGTCTCAAGTTTTCTTTTTGTCGGTGCCACTTATGTTCCTTTCTGTACCCCCAATATTTTTCCCTCTGGGACATGGACGAAGTATGTCTTGTAGGTTGTGTGCCTCCTTGCCTAGGTCTCAATGCATTTTATCCAACCGGGCCTCTCCCCATTTCCATTAATTTTCATAACGGAAATACACAGTTCCAACAGAACGGGATACAAGGAAACGAGAAATGAAAAGAGCCCTTGCATCGCCAGGAAACCCGCTGACAGTTGCTCGGCATCGAAACAACCGCTACGGGGCGAAAACCTGCCAACAATCAGACTACAACCTACCACAACAAGTTTTCAGGGGAACAAATCCGAAACAGACTCCAAGTCTCTTTCCCAGGTTGCAAAATGGAGTACACCCATCGCCTTCAAATTCTCCAGAATCACCACGAGATCAAGCGTCCTCAAGCATCAGCAGCGGGGTCTGGCTCGGCGCTGCCCTTGCTTGCACCACATCTCCCGCAGTTTTCATCATCTTGGCGGCTCCGTCCTTCAGCTTCGTCGCTTCCTCTTCTTTGTACACCCCTGCCCAATAAGAGATGAAAGAAGCCATACTGTATATAACTACATCAGGAGCCAATAACCTGTAATTGTAAAAGGTCATTTTGTTCATAACAGTCCAAATAGACCAACACAGTGCAGCAAAAATAACAGTAAAGAGTTTCTCCTCCCAGGAAGATAGGAGAAAAACCACACCCAACTTTGCCAAATATTACAAGGTATGTTCGTTGTGCCCAAGCATTTACCCATCACACCCCAAATCACTTTTGCTACCCTACACAAGAAGAAGAGGTGGCTTGTTGTTTCCACATTATTACGAAAAGAACAACTAGGAAAACCCGGCCACTTTCTCTTACGCATATTATCACGAGAAGGAATCGCATCTTGATACAATTGCCACAGGAAAATCTTTATTCTCAAAGGCAATTTGGCTTTCCAAATAAACCCATTATCAGCCCCAGCAAGGTGTCTCTCCAGCCAACTATACATCGAGGCAGTGGAGTACTTTCCATTAGCAGAAAGTTTCCAAACTACCTCATCATCCGAATCACTCACAGGTTTATGAGTCATGGCATTTTTGACAGCTTCCCATTGATCCGTAAGCACCCCATCCAGGTTTCTGCGAAAAGGTATCTCCCCCTCCTTCTCCAGAACCTCAAAATAGGATATATTCTTCGCATGAGAGATATCATATAAGATTGGGTATTTTTCACATAAAGCAGTATCCTCCAACCAGGGGTCAGTCCAAAATCTAGTTTTTTTACCATTTTGTAAAATCACTTTTTTTCCTTAAAGGTACTTATCTTTTACCTTCAAAATGTTCTTCAATAGGGAGAATCAGTCGTCCTAGGCTTCAGATCCACAGTGGATTTGTTTTTCATATATTTATTTTTTACGATAGTTTGCCACAAAACTTCCTCGGTATCAAGTTTCCACCATCATTTACATAACAAGCTCAAATTCTGCTTATGTAGGTCTTTCACCCCTAAGCCACCTTTTTTCTTCGACCTACACACTTTTTTCCATTTCACCATATGATAGGATCTCTTTTTTCTCTTCCCAGACCAGAAGAAACGACGACGATGCTTATCCAACTTTTCAATAGTAGTCTTATTTAGCATATGAAGGAACATGTAGTAATAGGGAATGCCCGTCAAACTAGATTACAGTAGAGTTAATCTAGCACCAGAGGAGGCTGATTCACAAATTCATGAATCCAATTCTTTAAGCACTTTAGCATCCAGGAACTCCCAATTTATAGTTTTTAGGTTGGCGAATGTAACTGGCATCCCAAGATATTTTATAGGTAACTGACCCACTTGACAGGAAAAAATGTCAGAATAGTACTCAACAATATCATTACCCCCCCCCATCACAAAAAAATCGCTCTTTTCGAAGTTAATTTTTAAGCCTGACATAAGTTCAAACATATACAGCAAAAGCTTCAGGTTTATGGCCTGATCAGGGTTGTGATCCACACATAAAATGGTGCCGTCCGCATATTGTAAAATTGCTACCCCATTTGGAATAAGATCTGGTGCCAAACTGAAGGGAATATGCCCGAGAGGCAATAATAAAGTGTTTATTATGTTATTCCTTGTTTATGATAGATGTTTATTTATCATGCTAGAATTGTATTAACCGAAAACGTTGATACATGTGTGATTAATAAACAAACCAACATTCTTAGTGAAGCCTCTCTTTTAATTAGCTTGTTGATTAATAGATGATCAAGGTTTCCTGATCATAGACATTGGAGGTTGTTAATAACGGGATCATGTCATTAGGAGAATGACATGATGAATTTAGACCCTAACTAAGTATAAAAATACGATCAAGTCATTTAGTTTTGTTGTTATGTCTTACATTCGGAGTAACATTATTCCTTAGACCATGAGATCATGTTAATCACTAATACCGAAATAATACTTTGATGACATCAAACGTCACACCGTAACAGGGTGACTATAAAGGTGGCATTAGGTATTCGGAAAGTGTTAGTTGAAGCTCATGGATCAAGAATGGGATTTGTCCATCCAATATGACGGAGAGATATACTCAGGGCCCTCTCGGTGATATCACATCGACACCGCTTGCAAGCATGTGATATGATCACAAGGATTTTATATCACGGGAACGAGAAAAGAGTACTTGTCGGATAACGAGATCGAACAAGATATGGTGGATTGCGATGATCGGATCTCGGACAAGTAAAATATCACGAGACAAAGGGAAATCGTTACGACGTTGAAAGGTTCACACGATCACGAGAGTCATCGTTGAATATATAGGAGTCATCACGGATCTCCAGATCCCACTGTTTATTATTGATCGGAGAGGAGTCTCGGTCATTTCTATATTATTCGCGAACCGTAGGGTGACACACTTAAGGTTCGATGAAGCATTAGAGAGGATACGGAATACCTAAGAATATTTTGGACAGCTCCGAAAAATTGTTTCGGGGGAAAATTGATATAGTTAAAGGGGTTTTTCATCGAATGGTTGTTAATAGAATTAACAAATGATTCGAGGTGCTGAATGCAAATGTTTGTTAATGGAATTAACAAATATAAATAAATAAATAAAAATGTTTTATTTATTTATTAAAGAAAAACTTTTAGATTTTCTAAGTGGAAAATTAAGGGATTATGAGTGGGTGTGAGTGGGGCTTCCACTCACATGAAGAGAGGAATGGGTGGGGGAACCCATGGCTGGCCGCACCCCCCTTGGGCTGCCTCCCCCTCCCCTATAAAATGAGGGTGAGAGCTTTCTCTTCTACACACACACTTGCCCACTCCCTTTTCCCTCCACCCGCTGCTCCATTCCATGGTCTCCGGCTTGGCGAAGCCCTGACCGTGGGATTCTTCACCACCACCACGCCGTCGTGCTGCTAGAGTTATGTGGGGATCCTCTACTTCTGCTACCCGCTGGATCGAGGGAACGAAAGTCTTCCTCGAGCTGAACGTGTGACCGATTACGGAGGCACCGCCGGATTACGGTGCACTTCTTCTCGCTCGGGATCGGCGTGAGTACGACTACGCCAACAACGAGATTTTATCTTGTACCACTTTGAGTCTTCGAGGGTATGTTATCTCAAGACTCTCTTTCTCCCCGTTGCCTTTCATCTCATAGATTAGATCTTGGCCATTCAGGTTTATCGCGCGTAGGAATTTTTTTGTTTTCTATGCAACGTACCCTTCAGTGGTATCAGAGCCGAATCTATGCGTAGATGATTTGTACGCGTAGAACACATAGTTGTATGTGGGCATTGATGATCATGTTATGGCCTCCTTGAGTATTTTATAATATTAGTGGCATAGTGGGATGAAGCAGCCCGGACTAACTTTACATGTCCACGTACATGAGACTTGTTCCACAACTGACATGCAACTTATATTGCATAAGTGGCTTGCGGGTGTCGGTTTCTCCTACTATAGTTAAGATCTAATATACGAAGGGTTGTTAAAAATATATTTTATCAACGTTGTGGCTCTTGTACGTAGGTATGAATGGTTCTATCCTCGTAAGCCCAAGCCACGTAAAATATGCAAAAATAAATTAGAGGCGTCTAACTTATTTTTGCAGGGCATGTGATGTGATATGGTCAATGTTATAACCGTTATGTATGAGATGATATCTTTTGTAAATTATTGACATACCGGCTGGAGCCATATGGTTGTCTTATTTTTATGACCTGCGTGCTGTATATCATATCCATGTGATATGTTGTAATGGAAAATCAAGATGGAGGTGCCATGAACCTTGGTGCCACGCCAGTGGAATGATGAAGATCATACCATGATACACAAGATGGAGATCAAGTGCAAGAAGGATCATATCATATCACATTATCCATGCATGTGATGTTTATCCTTTTATGCATCTTATTTTGCTTAAATCGCGACGGTGGCATTATAAGATGATCCCTCTCACTTAATATCAAGATAATAATGTGTTCTTCCTTAAGTATGCACCGTTAAGAAAGTTCGTCGTTTCGAGACACCACATGATGATCGGGTGTGATAGACTCAACGTTCGCATACAACAGGTGTTTTCAAGCCTAGCATGTACAGACATGGCCTTGAAACACAAGCAATACTACGGTTCTACTTGGCGAACCTAGCATGTATAGACATGGCCTCGGAGCACGTAACCGAAAGGTAAAGCATGAGTCATATGGATGATCTGATGAACATGTTGATGTTCGCCTTTGCAACTACACCGTCTCACGTGATGATCGGTTTCAATGTAGTTAATTTGGTTTGTGTAATCACTAAAGACGACTAAGAGGGATGTTGTTTTTGAGTGGGAGTTCATGGGATAATTTTAGAATTAACTTGAACTTAATTTATCATAAAACTAGTCTAAATAGTCTTTGCAAATATGTTGTAGATCATGGCACCACCCACCTTCGATTTTAATATGTTCATGGAGAGAGAAAAACTAGCGAACAATGGAAGCAACTTTACCAACTGGGCACTTAACCTGAGGATTCTCCTCACCGCTTGCAAGAATCTCTATGTGCTTGATGCACTGCTAGGTGACCAGCCCGTTGATGATGCTTCTGATGAAGATAAAAATGTTTATCTGACTCAACAAGAAGAAGACAGTATAGTTCATTGCGGCATCCTTTATGGATTAGAGCCAGAGCTGCGAAAACGTTTTAAAAACAACACTGCCTATGCTACAATGGGAGAATTGAAATTGATTTTCGATACCCATGCTGCAATGGAGATTTATGATGCTTCAGAAAATTTCTTTAGCTGCATAATGGAAGAGAAAGAATCCGTTAGTGAGCACATACTCAGAATGTCTGAGTACGCTGATAAACTCATAGCTTTGGGAATGTTGATCCCCAATGAGCTAGGGATACATTGTGTTCTTGAATCTCTGCCACCTAGTTACAAGAACTTTGTGATGAACTATAATATACAAGGCATGACGAAGTCTCTTCCTGAGCTTCTCTCAATGCTTATGCGCTGGCAACCGGGAGCATAATTGCCCCCAAATATCTGGCAAATAAGAAAGCCGACAAAGTGAACAAAGGTATATATGATATACTTGTTACTGATGTGTACCTTACTAGTACTCGCATTAGCACCTGGGTATTTGGTACTGGTTCGGTTGCTCACATATGTAACTCGAAACAGGAGCTGCAGAATAAGCGACCACTAGCAAAGGATGAGGTGACGATGTGCGTCGGCAATGGATCAAGAGTTGATGTAATCGCCGTCGGGACGCTGCCTCTACGTCTACCATTAGGATTAGTTATAAACCTCAATAATTGTTATTTGGTTCCTGCATTAAGCATGAATATCGTTTCTGGATCTTGCTTAATACGGAATGGTTATTCCTTTAAGTCTGAGAATAATGGTTGTTCGATTTATATGAATAATATGTTTTATGGACATGCACCTGAGAAGAATGGTTTATTTCTTTTGAATCTTGATAGTATTGATACACATATTCATAATGTGAATATAAAAAGAATTAAGTTAAATGATGATATTGCTACTTACATGTGGCATTGCCGCTTAGGTCATATTGGTGTTAAACGCATGAAGAAGCTCCATTCTGTTGGACTCTTAGAATCACTTGATTATGAATCATTTGAAACATGTGAACCATGCCTTATGGGCAGCATGACTAGAACCCCGTTTTCTGGGACCATGGAATGGGCAACAGACTTACTGGAAATCGTACGTACTGATGTGTGTGGACCGATGAGTATATTGGCGTGCAGTGGATATCGTTATTTTGTCACTTTCACAAATGATTTGAGTAGATATGGGTATATTTACTTAATGAAACACAAATCTGAGACATTTGAAAAGTTCAAAGAATTTCAGTGTGAAGTTGAAAATCATCGTAACAGACAGATTAAATTTCTACAATCTGATCGTGGAGGCAAATATCTAAGTTACGAGTTTGGCATGCATATGAAACAATGTGGAATAGTTTCACAACTCACACCTGCCGGAACACCACAGCGTAATGGTGTTTCCGAACGTCATAATCGTACTTTATTGGATATGGTTCGATCTATGATGTCTCTTACAGATTTGCCACTATCGTTTTGGGGTTATGCACTAGAGACCGCTGCATTCACTTTAAATAGGGAACCATCTAAATCCGTTGAAACGACACCGTATGAATTATGGTTTGGAAACAAACCTACCTGTCATTTCTAAAAGTTTGGGGATGCGATGTTTATGTGAAGAAGCTTCAACCTGATAAACTCGAAGCCAAAGCGGAAAAATGCGTCTTCATAGGATACCCTAAAGAAACAATAGGGTACACCTTCTATCACAGATCCGAAGGGAAGATTTTCGTTGCCAAGAATGGATCCTTTTTGGAGAAGGAGTTTCTCTCAAAAGGTGTGAATAGTAGGAAGGTAGAACTCGACGAGGTTATTGAACCTTCTCTTCTTGGAATGGCGAGTAGCGCAGCGCCGGAAGTTGTTTCGGTGCCGACCCCGTCAGTTGAAGAGAGAGCTAATGATCAAGATCATGAAACTCTAGTAGAGGAAACTACCGCACCTCGCAGGTCAACTAGGGAATGTACAGCTCGTGAACTGTACGGAGATCCCGTATTAAACTTCATGGTAGATGGAGGTGATGACCCTGCGACATATGATGAAGCGATGATGAGCCAAGATTACAACAAATGACTTGAAGCCATGAAATCCGAAATAGGATCCATGTACGAAAACCAATTTTGGACTTTGGTGGACTTACCCGATGACCGCAAGGCCGTTGAGAACAAATGGATCTTTAAAAAGAAAACTGACGCTGATGGTAATGTGACCGTCTATAAAGCTCGAATTTTCGCAAAAGGTTTCCGACAAATTCAAGGAGTTGACTATGATGAGACTTTCTCACCAGTAGCGATGCTTAAGTCAGTTAGGATTATGTTAGCAGTTGCTGTATTTTTCGGTTATGAAATCTGACAGATGGATGTCAAAACGACGTTCCTTAATGGTGACATTGAGGAAGAGTTGTATATGATGCAACCCAAAGGTTTTGTTGATCCTAAGGATACTGAAAAGGTGTGCAAGCTTCAACGTTCCATTTATGGACTGAAGCAAGCATCCCGGAGTTGGAACCTCCATTTTGATAAGGTGATCAAAGGGTTTGGATTTGTCCAAACATACGGAGAAGCTTGTATTTACAAGAAAGTGGGTGGGAGCTCTGTAGCATTTGTATTACTATATGTGGATGACATATTGTTGATTGGAAATGATATAGAACTTTTAAAAAGCGTAAAATGTTATTTGAATAGTAGTTTTTCGATGAAATACCTCGGTGAAGCAGCTTATATATTAGGCATCAAAATCTACAGGGATAGATCAAGACGCTTAATTGGACTTTCGCAAAGTACATACCTTGACAAGATTCTGAAGAAGTTCAGAATGGAAGAGAGTAGGAAGGGGTTCTTACCTATATTGCAAGGCAAAACGTTGAGTAAGACTCAATGTCCAGCTACAGCAGAAGATAGAGAGAGAATGAATAAGATTCCCTATGCTTCAGCCATAGGTTCTATCATGTATGCTATGCTATGTAAAAGACCAGATGTGGCACATGCTATTAGTTTGACTAGTAGGTACCAATCCGATCCAGGTTTGGAACACTGGACGACGGTCAAGAATATCTTTAAGTACTTGAGAAGAACTAAGGATATGTTTCTCATATATGGCGGTGAAGAAGAGCTCGTCGCAAGATGTTACGTCGATGCTAGCTTTGACACTGATCCGGATGACTCTAAGTCTCAGTCTGGGTACGTATTTGTTATGAATGGAGGAGCTGTTAGCTGGAGGAGTTCCAAGAAATCCGTGGTGGCGAGATCATCAACAGAAGCAGAATATGTTGCTGCCTCAGATGCAACACAGGAAGCAGTTTGGATGAAGGAGTTCATATCCGAACTAGGCGTGGTTCCGAGTGCGTTGGATCCAATGGTTATCTATTGTGACAACAATGGTGCCATAGCCAATGCTAAGGAGACAAGGTCTCACAAGAATTCCAAACATATCAAGCGCCGTTTTCACTCCATCCGTGATCATGTCGCAGATGGGGATGTGAAGATTTGCAAAGTACATACGGATCTGAATGTGGCAGATTCGTTGACTAAAACTCTCTCAAGGGCAAAACATGATCAACACCAGAACTCAATGGGTGTTAGATTAACCACTATGTATTATAGATTATTGCCCCTAGTGCAAGTGGGAGACTGAAGGGAATACGCCCGAGAGGCAATAATAAAGTGTTTATTATATTATTCCTTGTTTATGATAGATGTTTATTTCTCATGCTAGAATTGTATTAACCGGAAGCGTTGATACATGTGTGATTAATAAACAAACCAACGTTCCTAGTGAAGCTTCTCTTTTAACTAGCTCGTTGATTAACAGATGATCAATGTTTCCTGATCATAGACATTGGATGTTGTTAATAACGGGATCATGTCATTAGGAGAATGACATGATGAACTTAAACCCTAACTAAGTATAACAATACGATCAAGTCATTTAGTTTTGTTGTTATGTCTTACATTCGGAGTAACATTGTTCCTTATACCATGAGATCATGTTAATCACTAATACCGAAAGAATACTTTGATGACATCAAACATCACACAGTAACAGGGTGACTATAAAGGTGGCATTAGGTATTCAGAAAGTGTTAGTTGAACCTCATGGATCAAGAATGGGATTTGTCCATCCAATATGACGGAGAGATATACTCAGGGCCCTCTCGGTGATATCACATCAACACCGCTTGCAAACACGTGATATGATCACAAGGATGTTATATCACGGGAACGAGAAAAGAGTACTTGTCGGATAACGAGATCGAACAAGATATGGTGGATACCGATGATCGGATCTCGGACAAGTAAAATATCACGAGACAAAGGGAAATCGTTACGACGTTGAAAGGTTCACACGATCACGAGAGTCATCGTTGAATATATAGTAGTCATCACGGATCTCCAGATCCCGCTGTTGATTATTGATCGGAGAGGAGTCTCGGTCATGTCTATATTATTCGCGAACTGTAGGGTGACACACTTAAGGTTCGATGAAGCGTTAGAGAGGATACGGAATACCGAAGAATATTTTGGGCAGCTCCAAAAAATTGTTTCGGGGGAAAATTGAAATAGTTCAAGAGGTTTTTCATCGAATGGTTGTTAAGAGAATTAACAAATGATTCGAGGTGCTGCATGCAAATGTTTGTTAATGGAATTAACAAATATAAATAAAGAAATACAATTTTTTATTTATTTATAAAAGAAAAACCTTTGGATTTTCTAAGTGGAAAACTAAGGCAGTATGAGTGGGTGTGACTGGGGCTTCCACTCACATGAAGAGAGGAAGGGGTTGGGGCACCCATCGCTGGCCGCACCCTCCTTGGGCTGCCTCCCCCTCCCCTATAAAAGGAGGGTGAGAGCTCCCTCTTCTACACACACTTGCCCACTCCCTTTTCCCTCCACCCGCTGCTCCATTTCATGGTCTCCGGCTTGGCGAAGACCTGACCGTGGGATTCTTCACCACCACCACGCCGTCGTGCTGCTGGAGTTACGCGGCTTATTTCTCTCCTACTGTCTTTTCCTTATGGCGGCGGCTTATTAGAGTCGCCGCCAGGGTAGCCGCCGCCAAAATAAATTTCTCTTCTACTGTCACAACATCATGCAAAGTAAGACTAAGAGGAGTAGAGTAACCACTTCTATGGTCAACCACAAAAGAGCTAACATTATAATTTTTTTCATTTAAATTTTTCCTAGCCTCTTCCATCTCTCTTAACAAATTAATGGATTCAAAGTTATCATTGGGGATTTCAATACTCATTAAGGATGCCCTCCTCATTATTTCCTCATTAGACAAGATCGCAAAAGAGTTAACACTAGTATCAGGAGTTTGTGTAACACATGTTGTACCTTCGAGGTTCCTTTTCTTTGCAACAACCGCAGCTCTCTCGATCATATTACCCAGCTTCTGCCTTCTGTCCCTAGCAGCCTCGACATCATCTTCCCCTTTTTCCTTGGTTCCCACACCACCATCCGCTCCCACTCCAATACTCTCCTCAGGCGATTGTACCGTGTACTCAGGACACCACACAGGTGGAGAATGTGATTCATGAGATAATTCAGTGATAACCGGCTCAAAAGCCCTCTGTCCAGGACACACTACTGTCACAAAAGACCTATCATTCATTTTTATAGGCTCTGCAGGAATGATCTCTTTAGACACCACAGGGGTTACAGGTGCCATTAAGGGAACTTGGAGCAAAGATTCATTCATCTCCTTTTCCTAAACCATCGAAGGATTCTCTTTTTCTTTATTTGTTTCAGTAATACACATGACCAGGTTTCCTTTCTCGGATACATCTATCCTGTCCTCCTTATCTTGTTGAAGAGACTCCCTGACAATGGTATGGATAAGAAGATCCTCTTCCTCTTCACTCTCCTCCTCCGACTCATGATCCACCAGAACAGGCAGCTTCTGTGTGTAATTTTTCCCATAACTTGTGTTTTGACTTGTTTCAGTAGATTCCTCAACTGAATCATCCATGGAGCCATTGTAATTCCTGTGTCGCTTAGGAGAACGAGCTTCAGACACATTTCTATCAGATGAAATTCTCCCTTGGATACCTATAGAAGGTGGCCCGTTTACCAACACCTCCTCCACTTCATATGAAAATAGATAAAAATGATCTCCTAAAACTCACTCTGCTTCTTCAGGCAATTTTTCAATGTCCCTGAACGCCAACATGATCCTGCAATACTCTGGTTTTTGAATCGTTGCGCCATCAACTTCTAGTGTAACACCCACAAGGGACCCGGCAAATGCCACATTTTCCTCTCATCTCTTGTCAGTAGGAATATTCCTAACTCTCACCCATGCTTTTTGTAAAGGAGCCACGACACCTACAAACGCAGACCAAGGGGACAAGCTTATCACCGCTTTGCAAACACTCATCTCCATTTTCTTTGCAAGGAAGCACGCTCTCTCAACCTCTCTGGGATTAGGAAACCTCATGACAGATTGATTTGCATTGATACTACGAGCAGTACACCTCCAACTAGTAGCAAGGTAATCATTAAATTTTTGTTCTAGCTCTCTTGAATAAGGGTTCCCTTCGAGCACAGTGATAACAATGGTTGATGCCCTCTCCTTCACCTGCTTAGGGGAACTGCGGTCTGGCATGTAAAAAACCCTAGCCCAGGAGACTGAAACATGCATAACGCAGCCACACATTCCCATGGCAGCACAGCCTGACAAATTGGCCGAATATGACCCAGCTTCCCGCACCACTCGCAATGAATTGTACGACATTGGGACGTAGGGTGATCCCCAGCATTGCAATTGAAGCAGGATATTGGATTCTTATCTGCAATTCGACGAGGTGTCAGATTGCGTGTCCCTCCGGCATGAGGATGATGCTTGACAGGGGCTTGAGGAGGTTCCTGCGCCATGGCGCCTGCCCCTGCCGCAGCCCCATCCCACTTGTTGTTGCTGTTTGATCCCGAACTTTGTTCGGATCCTTCCTCCCGCTGCCAGACGAGGTTTCGATTCGGCGGAGGGCCACCATTCCTCCCCCCACCGCTTCGGCCGCCGCCCGCCTGCATCCCTCTCCCCTCACCACCTCCTTCGCGCCTCCCCGACGGAATCCTTCCGCCTCTGTCCCCCATCGGCCGCACAGGGTTTGAGGCTCAAGGGGGTGATGCCGCCACCTGCGCGAAGGTCCGGTGGTCTCCCGCCACCTTCCCGGGCCACCAATCGAATGATTACGGCGCCAGCGAGTATTGTGGTGGAACCCTAGTTCGTATCCAGAAGTGGGAGAATAAATCCTCCAAGCGCCCGTGGATGGAAATTTCCTTTTCCCCGCATCCCACCTGCTCCCCCTCTCTCCCATGGCGGGCCCTCCGGTCAGCGGCAGCGTCGCCATCGACGAAGGAGATTCCTCCACGTGCCACATTGTAACATCCCAGTGTTTGGGAAGTTATAAGGATCTAAATTTAATATGTGCATTTGGAAAGCATGCATCTAAAAGTACCGGAATTTTTGGCGCGAAAGTTTAAACAAAGCAAAGTGACCAAAGTTTCACTTGACATGATGAAATAGGTCTAGTTCATCTAGTCAAGAGTACATTTGGAGTGATCTTTATAACATAGTATCTTTACAAACCAAATCATCTGATTAGACAAACCATAGTTGGTTATGACCAACACTAACTCTCAACAACCTTAACCACAAGTCTATAAGTGACTTGGGATAATTCACTAGGTATCTAGAACTCAAAGAGAGGTGAATATCCAAATCACACAATTGATAATCATACTTCCACAAATAAGTAATACACAATTGAACCATCTCATTAATAGAGGTGTTATATCCTCTCAAACAATAACTCTTTAAGATATCAATCATTCACACCACATCTCTCCAAATTATTTAGTAACTACTAAGTTAACCTTCACAAGTAAATAACAAAGGTTTAGTAGAATACAAATGATACCCACAAGTCTTAACTCAAAAACCACCAGTGGGAAATGACATAATAATTGTATTAACATATTTATCGAATATGTACATATCTCATCCATCATAACAGAAGTACCTAAATGAAGAAATAATGTTCTTAACCTACTGTTAAAACTTTGATCATCACATATGATATTTTCAAAACTCTACATCTGCATTATGTTTACAAAATAAGAGGATGAAATAAAATCAAGACATCTGAGAAAAACAACTATCAATTATGACATAAGTCATTAAACCCAATAACCTTCTTATGCTAATTGTATTAAACCCCTTATACAAGTGAGCATATGAAATCTCAACACCTCAATGAATCATTTGATCAACTTATGATCTTAAGTCATCATCCCAAAAACATTCTATATTTCCAACCACATCAATAATCAACAAATCAAGTATCCCTGGATACAAGTAATGAATAACAACAAGATATAACCTCCATTAGAAGAATTGAATTAAAAGCTAAGTAAAACTAATCATGTATCAGACAAGTACCTATCCTATGGGAAACAAAATAAGAAGTTTATGGAAGGATAATAAAAGCATGAACTAACTCTTAATCTAGATCTTGTTATGTTGCCTAGAAAATTTTATCTTATTTCCCAATCTTCTCCAAGACAATATGCAAGAGAAGCCACCACAAGAAAGGAGGAACTACCACAAGTAGATCTATAGAAGGATTCTCTAGAATGTCTTAGAAGTGCTAGCTCAATCTATCCTGAAGAATTTGGAAAATCATACACCAAGATCAACTCTTATTTAACTATCTAGAAACAATGTGGTATTCTAATGTTGGTGTTATATAGAAGTAGTTTGGTAACAAGTTTGCAACCTTGATAACAAATCACTTTTGTAGGCTCTAACAATTGAGTGTCATATACAAATAAACATAAGGTTTGATAACCTTGTATCTATCAGCCATTTGTATATGAAAAGTAATTTGAGGGCAAGCCTTGCAAACTTGTCAACAAATTCTTCTTATATGCATAGGAAAAATTGATGTCATAAAATACACCTTCATTCTGTTATATATAAAACCATGATCCATAAAAGGGATAGAATAATAAGGAGAAAATAATAAACCACCTTATAACTTGAACCACCCATACAAGTTATAAGTAAGGAAGAAACCAAGATAAGGAAGAAAACAAGCAACCTGTTGAAATCCAAGTGTTTGATGTTATATAAGAATAATTTGATTACAAGGTCAGATCAACCTTGTGAACAGAATATTCATGTAAGCATTTGAACAACTAAGTTTCAATAAGCTAATCTTCATCATAACTGAATACACCACAAGAATGAAAGGGTTATGGAAATAACTGAATTCATTTCATCAGGAGTCACAGATTGCTACTGAGGTCCCTATATCCTATCAGCTCTAGTGGTGAATTTCTTAAGTCAAGATACCATCAAGTGATGATATTACTTGCAAAGAACCAAGGCAAGGTCTGAAGACAAGTGGAAACTAGAGAGAAGAACATCAAGCAACAGAAGACCACAAGAAGCAACACTGCCTCAGAAAAGGATCATAAGAAATTATCAAGTAAATCATTAGGATATATTAGAGAACCAATAACCTCTGTCAAACCCATCAGAGATGAAGAGCTCATAGTAATGTCTTAAATGAAAACAATCAAGTATGAAATAATAACAAGTCATTACATCCACATGTCTTGATATGTGGAGGTAGATGAAAACAAGCTTAATACCTTGTTTTCCAAATCCTTTTCACATGTAAGACTTACAGATGATAACAAAAACTCATATATAAATAACCATGTAAATGATTACATTTTTTAAAACAACATTAGATATTATCTACAATTGAAACCTATGTGGAAAACAAGTAAATCAGATTCCAAAACCACACATGTTTTCCATTTGATAAAGTACTGAAAACAGTAAACATAGAATGCACAAACCTCAGTAAAATGTCAACCAAATTTGCTAGGAGTTTCAATTAGGAAATAACAAAGCCTCATAAGAGAAAATAAGTTCATTACCTAATAAAAATAATTTAGTATGTCATGGGATACAATTCTCTATTAAGTGAACTTTATTTCTATACACAGAAACAATACCAAGTAATGTTACCAAATCTTTTTCTAAAAGAATTTGTATCCAAGAAGATCCAATGAGAACACACCACTTGGTGAACCATATGTGTGTGGTGTGATTATGATATTCATGCCTATAATAAATTTTAAGACATTTCATAAATTAAATAGAGGGAAAACAACAAAAACCACTTAATCTAGCACCCTAAATAAAAAATAGAAATATTGCTCCAATTCACCAAAACAAAACATGGTGAGATTGCAAATTTGATGAGCTTTCCAAATATTTTTTTTAATAATTTTTATCTTCACAGATAGGTCCAGAAAACATAGCTTTTCTTCTCAGTTTTCATAACAGAAGGACTTGATTGCAAATTATAGAAATTACAGGGGGTATCAAAAATCGCCTTTATGTTTTCTTTTCTTCTTCCTCTGCCAGAAGGCAGAGGAGAGCGTCGCCGTGGCGTGGTCGGTGCCACGACCTGCTTGCCGCCTCGCGGGAGGATAAGACCTCCAGGCCGATAGGCCGTGCCGCACATGCTCTCTCCCTCGCTCATTGCCTCTTCTTCTCTGTATCTGAACCGAGAAACCCGAAACCATAACCCATGGCTTCCGGCCATTGCCGTTGATTCCGGCCATCCCAGGAGGACCTGAGACCACCATGAGCTCCCTCTCGACGCCCTCTATCTCCCATGTGAAGCTCGTTTGCTGGGAGGACCGGAGAAGGCCGAATCGGGCCATCCTCTTCATCACCGGCCGCCGGAAGCCGCGGTCGATTCCGGTCGAGTCCGACGAGCTTTGGCCTCCCCGACCACATCCTCGAGCTCCTGGTGAGATGGCGCACCTCGTGGTGCCTTTCATTCGGCAAAATCGTGCTAATTGCATAGGGTTCATCGAGTGTCGTCGCCGTCCGCCGCGAACCTCGTCGCCGGCGGGTCTCCGATGACAATATGGTCATTCCGCCACCACCAACAGCTTCCTCTTGCTCTCCTCTAGCTCTAGGACCCATTGAATCGAACCAATTTACACTCAATCAATGGATTGCTAAACCACAGTAGAAATCCCCAATTCCGATGACCTAGCCATGATGTCACCATGACGTCATATTCCCTTTCTCTTTTATTTTTTGAATTAAATCGATATATGACAGGTGGGACCCACCTGTCAATTTGAATATTGGCAGAAAATTAATAAATCCTATTAATCCAATAACTTTTAATCTAATAATCAGAAAAATATAAATAAAATATGGAATTGTTTAGAAAAATATAATCTAAATGATTATAAACTTTCTAAAAATATTTGAGAAAGTTTAAAAATTAATATTTCTATAATTAAAATAAATCATTTAAAATTGAGAAAAATAATAAATAATTCATAAAATCAGAAAATTAGAAGTTATATACCAAAATGCTCCGAATGACTAATACAACTCATCTATGATGTTTTCATGGTCATTTGACCAAGTTTTTATGTGTGCAATGTTTTGCCTAGTCATTTAATTCATTTAAAATTAATAAAATAATAACTTATTCAAATATTTTCAGAAAACATCAATTGATATACCAAATTAAAGAGAACAACATTTCCAACTCAAATATGTAAATTGTAAAACATTTTACTTAACTTCTAAACTTGCTTTTATAAGTATACTTAAAGTCTATAAATGTCTATTAAAAACCAGAAATGATTATCACATCATTATCTTCCTTAGTAATAAAAACCACATGTTTTCACACCTACTAAACCTATCATCACAAGTAATTAGCAAGCATTTTGATGATAGAGTTAGTTGTATCATTTCATCATTCTTATTTAAACTCTTTATTAAATAGCTCCATTTATTTCAACAACATAAAAGAATATGTGTGTTATCTTTTCAACAGTTGTTTTCCATGTGTTCTTATTTTGTTATCTAATCAAGTAATAAACACTTCTACCTAAACATGCTAACAATTGTTTGCTAAGTAAAAGTGAAACACATGTAAGTCTAAAAGAACTAATAACCACGTCACCACAAGTAATGAAACCATTCACCTAAAACCTGTGTGATTAAGATACCGTATCAAACGTGGCTTACACTTGTAAGCTGGGATATTTTCCAGGGTATTTCACGATGCATCTCATTACTATGCATGTATCATCTTGCCATTGTTTTCTGTAGTCCTTACCGGGACTACTTTGCAATCTTTCAGATGTCGGAATTGTCTACGCGACCCTCAAACCCGAAGACATTGATTATTATGGTTATGTCAATCTCAGGCAAGTTCATCACTTTCTCATATCCTTTGCAGTACTTCATAACAAACTAATTGCAAAAAACCTATCGTCTTATCACCTACTCTCAAAAGAATGCATGATCCTATTTTTTATAATAATATGACTAATTGAATGACTACCCGAGTGGTAGTGTTCTGTTTGGTGGGCGGATGGAACCATGGTAAGATGAATAGGTCAAAGGAAGGTTCCATCTGCATGGGAACGTATTACCTAGGATTAATCACAACTGCCGTCAGGATTCTTGCGCCGTAAATTCGCGTTGACCATGGATCTTCTATGGGGGGAGTAAGTCAGCCGTGATACTTTTCTCGTTCGCATGTCAACGGACTGCCAGAGACGTACGCTGTAGGTTCTGCGGGACTGCATGCACATGGGTGGGAGCCCTTACGTCCCATGGACTCTGGGGTCTATGAGTGTCTGCCAGGGGCGCGTAGATCTCCATCGTGAGGAGTGGAATCAGGCGTTCAACCTGCTGGCGGAAATGGGTGGGCAGGCGTTGTGCGGAGAAGCACGATTTGGCTTGGACCAACAACCGGGCCCCACACCTGAGTGGGAGTGGACAGGAATGTACACCTGGTTGTGCAACATGGTCTTGGTCGTCCATGGGTAAAGTAACGCACCTTGTTCCGGGAAGGAGCTGCGAACGCCGCAGGAAAGGCAACTCCATGAAAGTTCTAGTCCTGTGAAGATCTGGCGGGCATAGTCTTCAGAATTAAAAGCAACCCCTTGAAGAAAGATTTACAAAAACCTTGCATTAGATTATGACTCTTTTGAGTCTAAAGCTGTAGTTCGTGCATCAAACTACCCACTATATATCATGAGCTTGCTGAGTAACGCTCGTTACTCATTCGTTCCTGTTTGACCCCCTGCTTAGAGTTGAAGCCTATGGAAGTCGTTATTGTGAAGGCATCGTTACCTCATGAAGCTAGGTGGAGTCTTGTACTACTTAGCCAGTGAAGCATCGTCATCAACAACACTGGTGGAGGAGAAGCTATCAAGGTGTAGGTGGAGTCCATTCTTGGACTTAGCTGTTACAAGCCATAGATTAGGGCTGACATCAGCCGTAGTAGATTTAGTTTAAAGCTAGCGTTCTTCTCCAACTTGGAGCTTCGAATTGCTTCTTCTGATGTTTCATTTGCAGGAGATCTTCTTGATTCATCAATGAGATTCTCAAGATTTTGTAATAAAGTTTGTATACTATAGTTTTGCCTGGACCCGCTGTGTTTCTGTTGTACTACTCTGATGGATGTAATATTCACAGATAAGTCCTTCTGTGAGTATTATGTCATCGATTTGCGCACTACACATGCATTGGTGTGTTGGGTCACCACACACATCCACCGGAGATTCACTAGGCAGGTTGATGGGCTGCAAAACCCCTTCGCCCACTCTCAGCCCAGGAGTCGGGTCCAGGAGACCTCCATCCCTCGACGGCGAAGGCGGACCCCGATGCTGCCTCGGGATCGCCGGCGACGAGGAGGAACCTGGCGTGGACGTCCCGAGCGTGGTCGTCATCGTTAGATCTCCAGGTTATTAGTCCCAACGAAAGGGAGGAGGAGCTGCTGGAGGAAGAAGAACAAGACGATGACGAGCTGGTGCTACCGGCTGACCTTAGGCATATGATTGATGAATGCATTATGCTCC